>CM059191.1:1749684-1783658 GCA_030323885.1 Branchipolynoe longqiensis | reverse complement strand
CCGGTGTTGCAGTTTCGGTGGCATACCAGTTTGCGAGGGACATATCGCTTCTGCGCATGCATCAAAATTGAACAGCATCATCACTAACCTTATAAATTTAACATAATGTTTTTCGTAAAGAGGTTTTCTATATTTGTACCAAGCGATTTGTTTCTAGGTGGTGTGGCTTTAGAGATATTTCACTTTTTCTGTATTTTCTGTATCAAGATTGCTCACAACCATTGACAATGCCTTGAGTTTGTTGGTACGCGCAGTGCAAAACATTAGTTTTATTCAAAAGTAATAGAAGTGCAGAAGCCTAACGTATCAATTTAATATAATCTATTCATCGAATATGTTTTCTATATGTGTTCCAAGTGGGTTGCTTCTAGGTGGTGTAATTTGAGAGATATTTGACTTTTTCTGTATAAAGATTTGCTCATGGCCATTGACAATGCATTTGAATGTATGTGCCCCTCACAAACTGGTGTGCCGCGGAAACTGCAACACCGGCGTTCCTGCTGCCCTACAGCCAGCCACTAATGGTAGTGACACTGACATTGTTTATCAGAATTGCACTTTTTTTTGTTTTTAAATATTTTTTTATTGAGGCTGTGTTTATACTGTCCATAACATACCCAGATAGCACACAGCCCGTCGGCCCGACATTGGCTATTGGTCGCACCGTCGCCACCGACTTTCCATCGTCTGGCCACCGTCGGGCCGACGGTGGTGTTCCGACGTTAGGGTTCAATACCTTTCCACTTTTGAGTCACCGTCGGGCCGACAGTGGTGTTCCGACGTATAAGCTTGAGTACTCGGGCTTGTTTTCAATGCTGGCCACCTGTAGTGGTGGAGTTATCCTATCACACAGTAGTAGCAGATAAGGTGTTTGATTGCCTGTATTACAGTAGCAGGTAAGTGGGTGCTTAGTATGGTTAGTAGTCTATGTTAGTTTTTTTTTATTTTCTTGGTATATATATATTTTAATTTTGTATACTCTTATTACTAGACTAGCCTACTCATATTTACATATCATAGGCTTGCACGTGGTTGTTAGGTGTATTATCTGGTTAATTTTGGCATGGTTACCTTCCATTGGCAATCCCGCTGGTGGGCCGTGACATATCACATGCCCCCTTGCGGTGTGGCTTAGTGGGGGTTTCCTAGCCTTACTTTGCACATATATTTTTTGTATGTTTTTAGGTCAGGAATTTGTCATTCCTTTACCGCTTGGGCATTCCATACCTTGGCAGCCATTTCCAGTGTGCTCCTTTACTGAGCTTTGATTTGGCTTCTGGTCTGCCTTAGTAGTGGCACGCTATTTGCTCTAGTATTCCTTTGTGGTTTCGTTAGGAGTTTAATGTCTTGACTGTAGTCATATGCTAATGTTTTGAGGTGAATTATTCCAATCCTGTTGCTGTGACATTACATAGTCTACGGCAATGGGCTGCGCAAGTGTGTGGAAGAGCAGGGGCGAAGGAAGTACAGATCACAGAAGCCGGGGATGGCTCTTGGCTGCAATATACAACTACGTCCCATGGAAGATGCTCTCAGCCACGCCTTCAACACTCTCCTCTCTATTTGCTGTCGAATTTGCGTCTGATGATGCCTACTAACAATTGAGGTCAATTTAAATAAAATATGTGGAGTGTCATTGGCAATTGTCTTTATTCAGTCAGGATCCATAAGTAACCTTAACTGAAATTGTCTTTTCTAAATTATATCTAGAATTAATCTCGGTTCACAGGTTGAACAATTATTTGTCTGAGAAAATTCTAACATTGCATGTCGTCATAAAAAATTAATTTGATATGCAACTGTTCTAGCATTATCACCAGATTGTAGTTATATCATTTCAATAAATGTTGGTTGTCCACTGTTAATTGTTGTTATATCATGAATTATGAAGTTGTGCAACAGACTTACTTAAAGTTGCATGGTCCGATGCTTTTGAGTTTCTGTCATTTTCTGAGATAAATGTATTAACGTGATCGTTATAATCTACCTTACTTTAGTTTGAAGTAGCTTTTATTTTAAATGTTTAGTTTTTGAGATATTGGAAGTGCAAACATGCCAAAATGCTTCCACCATAGGTTTCTGCGGTAACAGGTTCTTTTAAATTGCCTCAGTGTTCCCTTCTATGTGGCAACAAATGCTTAATAAGTGCATCGGTATCTAAGTTAGATATGTAGTGCCAAATCTAGATAATTATTTTGGTTTTGAAAATTTGATTCTTCATCGGACTAAGCAGCTTTAATGATATGTACCGGTAGCACTTAGATAACACTAGAAGAAAGTAGGGGCTATGAAAATCATGAAAGATTGCCAATTTTTAAACACTCCTATTTGGATGAATGTTTAAATAAAAATACCCAGAATGCACTGTGAATGAACTAAAGCTTTACTCTTTATTTTGATACCAAAATTACTTGGGCTGTATTTTAAGACAACACACTTAAAGGCATTTTTGGGTTATTAGCACATTCTTTTGCAGTTACATAAATCAGAACAAGTATCAAAGCATGCAGTTTTGTTTCGCCTGGTGCTAAATCATCATTGGTTACACAATGCATTAATAGATCATATCAAAAAGACCACTAGGTGAGTTTTATTTTGGTATCGGATAGGCATATATTTAAAACAAAATCAAATTATGCCAAACAAAAACACACTGCATGTTTCATTCAGTGTTAAAGGCAAATGTTGTTCAAGTAAATATAGAAATCTTAAAATGTGAATATCTTGGAAATTAAACGAGATGTATTATAATCTTTCTGTTTTTTTGTGTTATTCTTCATTTAACTAGCACTGTGTTATTAACCTTCCCAATTTAAAGATCTAATAAATGACTGCTGGTATCCATTAATAAGACAAAAATATCATTCTTATGATTAACAAATACTGCTCATATACAGCCAAAACCTCTCACCTTCTGTCTCATGATACCGTTCTTCATAAGGACATGTGGTATGTGTGGTACCATCAATTAGCATGATGCTTCGTGCTAGAGTTGGAGAAGTCCCAGCCCATGGTGTCCACTCAAAATCTTAAATGATATACACAGAAAATTCTCATTAAAATCTCTTGAGATACAGAGACACCCATGCCATGACAGGTCTATAACCACAGGCCAAGGCATATCGGGAGAAGGTAGATGAATGCGCTTTATCAGAAAATAGCCTAAATGAATTGTAAGGCTTTGACTATAGTCAATGCTTCACTGTAATACAGTGATATCGTTTTTATGGTCAACTCATTGGTATTCATAGAAGCTCCAAGCTCAATGTTAGGACATTTTTTATGTGAAAAAAACTAGTTAAGATATATAAGAAATTTGTGCAGTGAATACATGTTAAAAGCACATAATCAGTCAGCTAATTGACAGTATCATCAATTCTTAGAGGAAATTCTCTGAGCTATTTCACTCACCTTTAGGCTTAATATCTTTCCTATCATCAATGAAACAATTAGCTCCCTTGCCTCTTGCATAATTAGCACATATCATCGATCGTCCAACTTCTGACACTTTTGGCAGAATCTACAAACAAAAAACTTAATATCACCAAGATATTCCTTATACAGATTAATCAGTCACATTAATTGTGATTAGCAATAGTTAGCTAAATGAAAAAAATGAAGTTACGGTCAGATGAACATAGCAAACATGTGTTTTCTAGATTCAAAATGATTTTCAGTATGGCAGCAATATATGTCAAAGAAATGAAATATACTATTATGTATTGAAATTGTTCTGGAGCAAGAGAATTAGAAATAAGCATTGCAGCATACTGAATCATGTTTATAAATTAATTTCTAGATAACAATATATAAATTAACTCACCTTAGACCATTTTGGAACAGTCACATCTGTATCAGTCATCACCAAGCAAGGGCGGGAGATATTTATAGGCAGACGACTACAGGGCACCCGAAACTCATCCTGGAGAAGTACCAGCATGCAATCTATATCCTCAGCTCCTTTAGTTCCAATTATTCCAGAAGCAGCCAGCAACAAAAGAATGAAGAAGTTCATTGTGTTCTTCTCTGTCGCACATCACACAGTACCTATGTAATGTCTGGTATGCCCGGAGCTTGTTCTAGCATTCTACCAACAACTGCACGTTGGGATTATCGATTGTAAATGAATAACGAATAAAGCAGAGTTAGGAAATGGTTCAATAATGGATCCAAGTCACAGACTGGTGCACCTGTGACGCTTACTATCAACAACGACTCAGTCAGACTATAAAAGGGACGGCCATCCTCGGCTCAGTGGTTGCTACTAGCTACTGTTCTTACTGTATCCGTCCACCAGGTGGACTTATCGGTGACCAAGCTGTGCTCGGCCCGGTGTAGGACGTTCAAAACACTACGCCGTTCAAAACACTACGGTAGTGTTTTGAACCTACGTTCAAAACACGACGGTAGTGTTTTGAACTTAAGTTCAAAACACTACTGTTAAGTTCAAAACACTACCACTACGTACGTTCAAAACACTACCCAAGTTCAAAACATTAGCTGACCCTGCTGCGGCGTTTGAAGCACGTATTAGTAGTATACGCTGATAGTGCTGCGGCGTTTGAAGCATGTATTAGTAGTATACGCTGATAGCGCTGCGGCGTGTGCACCATGTATTAGTATACGCTGATAGTGCTGCGGCGTTTGAAGCACGTATTAGTAGTATACGCTGATAGTGCTGCGGCGTTTGAAGCACGAACGTCAAACGTCATCCCTCCCTCCCTCTGTGTGTGTGTCTCTGTGTGTGTGTCTCTGTGTCTCCGTGTGTGTCTGTGTGTGTGTCTGTGTCTGTGTGTCTGTATCTGTGTATGTGTGTTTCTGTGTGTGTCTGTCTCTGTGTCTATGTGTGTGTCTCTCTGTCTCTGTGTGTGTCTGTGTGTGTCTATGTGTGTCTCTATGTCTGTGTCTGTGTGTGTGTCTCTGTGTATGTGTGTGTGTCTCCATGTCTCTGTGTGTGTCTCTTTGTCTGTGTGTGTGTCTGTGTGTGTGTGTCTGTGTTTGTATGTGTCTCTGTGTCTGTGTGTGTGTCTGTGTGTGTGTCTGTGTGTGTATCTCTGTATCTGTGTGTGTGTCTCTGTGTGTGTGTCTCTGTGTCTGTGTGTGTGTCTGTGTGTGTGTATCTGTGTTTTGTGTATCTGTGTGTTTGTGTGTGTCTGTGTGTGTGTCTGTGTGTTTGTGTGTGTCACTGTGTCTCTGTATGTGTGTGTGTATCTGTGTCTATGTGTGTGTCTGTGTGTGTGTCTCTGTGTCTGTGAGAAGAGCAGATGGGATGGCCTAATGAGTTGAGCAACCCTCTCCTGCTTTGGGAGATTGGGGGATCCGACCCATGGGTTTGTGTCTGTGTGTGTATCTCTGTGTCTGTGTGTGTGTCTCTGTGTCTCTGTGTGTGTCTCTGTGTCTGTGTGTGTCACTGTGTCTTTGTGTCTCTGTGTGTCTGTGTCTGTGTGTGTGTTTCTGTGTGTGTCTCTGTGTCTGTGAGAAGAGCAGATGGGATGGCCGAATGAGTTGAGCAACCCTCTCCTGCTTTGGGAGATTGGGGGATCCGAACCCATGGGTTTGTGGGTTCGAACCCTGGTCGAGTCAAACCAGTGACATAAAAAGTTATACTTGTCACTTCCTAGCCAGCCGCTCGCCATTATTAGGATAGGGCAAGGACTGATTGGCTCAGTGTCAGGATAATGTTACTGAGTGGGATATCAGGTCATGGTTCTGACAGCGTGGTCTCTCAGTTGGGCAGCACTATAAAGTCCCATGAGTGCGCACTGTCACAAGTCGATACCCATCCTGATATGACCTTAGATGATGCTAGGACGTTAAACAACATCCAGCAACCGGCTGACCCACATTACTACATACTGCTCCACCCTAAGAAAATAGAGTAGTGTTTTGAACTTAAAGGTAGTGTTTTGAACTTAAGGATAGTGTTTTGAGCGTGGCCACAGTAGTGTTTTGAACTTACCATCAACCAGGTTCAAAACACTACCGTAGTGTTTTGAACCTAGGTTGAAAACACTACCGTAGTGTTTTTGTGGGGTAGTGTTTTGAACTTACTACACCGGCCCCATAGCACATCAACAACAACTTCACCAAGTTGTACGCTTGTGGTTGCGCTAACCTCCGTATTTTGCTACCTCACGTACGATTCAAATGTTATTTATTATTGATTTTGAGTCGAAATTGGAGATATTGGATTCCACAGACTTCTTTTTTGTTAATATCGCCATCAATGTTTTCGCTACACATGGTTGACCTGGTCAACTCCGGAGCTGGCCTCCCTACGTTATCAACAATATCACAACAAAGTAACAATATGGATTCCTCTTCATCTGATTCTTTTCCAGCCTGCAATACGATTCAATTAGCTTTGGACAATAATAAAAAGACGATAGAAGTGGTCACCGCCCATCGATGTGCAGATAATTGTTTGTTGTATCCTCTGCCTTTTTGAGCCCCATAGGGCCGCACTCACCTTAAGAAAAAAAATAAAGGCTCACCTAAGTACTATCATGTATCGTTATCTGTCCTTGTAGGGTAGTCCTGCAAATACGATATAAGTACAATATAAAAACAACTCAGAACGAGTCGGGGGCCCTCACCATTGCAGTTCTGTTTTATTCTCCGAACAATATTGCCGACTGCTGTCTTTGTTTACATCTGCCAACATACTCTAGTGGCGCCAGTCGTCGCCTCCCCACCCCTTAACTCTTGCTTTCCCCTCTCGGAGACGCCACTGTAGCACCATAGTCCTGTCAGCGCCGAGTTTTTATCGACACCTTGCTGGTTTCCTAAACCACAACCATTGGTGGAATAGCATCGCGTAGTGTCGGTCGTGTCTTGTCAGCGCCAAGTTTTTATCGAAAAACATGCCAAATCAATTTTGTCTAAACCAATTTAATGCTGAACTGTTTATTGTCTGATCGGGCGCCGAAGGCCAACACGCCAATCTCCAACTGGGGGGGGGGGGGGGGGGGGGGGGGGGGGGGGGGTGAACAATGGAATCCAACACTTTTTGTAGGGGACGCAAAAACCAACAACGCAAAAAACACAACCAACGGCAACACCGAACAACATAAACAAATCGCAATGCCACCACAGCTGCATGACAAACAAAGACAATGCAACCGCACAACCAATCTCTATCACCACCAATTAACAAATATCACAACCAGACAAGGATGGAACATTGGGGGGGGGGGGGGGGGGGGGGGGGGGGGGGGGGGGGGGGGCAATCAACAACAACGCAAACAAAACAACAACTAACCAAACAACAAACACGTGGAGGGTAACAACCACAACAACCAATCCAATCGATTACCTAATCATTAGAAACATGCCACCGAAGCAACAACCAACGAGAACCACAACAAACAACCAACAAACAACACAACCAACAACCAAACAACAACCAGCAACACAACCAACCAACCAACAACCAATCCTATCACACCAATCACCAACCAACAACAATCAACCATCGACACAACCAAAAACCAACAAACAACCAACAAACAACACAACCAACAACCAACCAACAGCAAACCAACAACAACCAATCCAATCGATTACCTAATCATTACAACCTAATCATTACAACAACCAAAGCAACAACCAATCAACAATCAACAACAATCAACAACCAACCACACTCAACAAACCAACAAACAACACAACCAACAACCAACCAACACCAACCAACCAACGACAACAAACACAACAACAACCAATCCAAGCCTAAGCCAAGAGCAAGTCCCTAATCATTACAACAACCGAAGCAATCAACAACCAACAACATCTAATCCACAAATACACCAAACCAATCAACAACAAGCAATCAACAACCAACAGCAATCAACAACCACAACAACCAACCAACAACACAACCAACAACCAAACAACAACCAACAACACAACCACCCAACCAACAACCAACCGTGGACTCAACCAACAACCAACCAACAACCAACACAACCAACAAACAACCACCAAACAACCACAACAAACAACCAACCAACAACATTCTACACAATCAAATAACAACAACCGAGGCAACAGCCAACCGAAGCAACAACCAATCCACAACCAACAACATCTAATCAACAACCACAACCACCAAACAACCACTCCCAAAAAACAACACAACAAACCACCAACAAACCACCAAACAACAAACACAACAAACAACACAACCAACCAACAACCAACCGAACAACAACAACCAATCCTATCACACCAATCAACAACAGTCACAACCAAATAACAAACAACACACAAACAACACAACCAACAACCAACCATATCACTATTGTTATGTAGGCGGCGATCATTGGTTGGGTGACACCATTAAATGAACCAACGCTTCTTAGTTTTTTTCACATTATTCATTTGTGCCATTTGATTCTAAACTAAAAGAAATCAATGACTATGTGACTTTCTATTATGTCACTCTAGTGTCTGTGTCTATATCCCCTGCCCTACCAAAAACTACGTAGTCGTAGTTTGACAGCCATAGGTGGATTATTCTTCTGTTATCTGTTGCATTCGGATTATACTTATGACTTATGACAGCATTTGCGTGCGGTTCTTATGAAGGCCGCGATCATTGGTTGGGTGAGACCAGTAAATTAACCAACGCTTCGTAGTTTGTTTCACATTCTTCATTTGTGCGTAATGCCATTTGATTCTTACTTATGACAGCATTTTTGTGCGGTTTGATGTGCATTGTTTGCTCTGGTATTTCATAGTGTTATATTTCCTTTTGATTATGACTTGCCTTCGGAAAAATGAGATTGTCAAAATTCAAAATACAAACATTGGAAATTAATTTAGGCATATACTGTCAATGTTTGTCCTCCACCTCCATCTGTTATTTTGCCACTAAACAAAACCACTAAACAAACACATCTGATGTAAGCTGCACACAGCCGTTTCATACTTGCTGTTTGTCAAAACAAGCGTTTGTGTGTATCTATAATGTCAGATGCTAATTACCACAAAACGAACCTGCTGCGTAAATAAAGTATTTAGCTGTATTCGAATGTGACCTACATGCTCTTTACGGAAACGCAATTACCATCCCCTTATCTTTACTTTCATCGCTTTACCTCAGCTCCTTATCAGTCCGAGTTACACTTAAACTAATGACACAAACCCGAAAATATTCATTTTCTGCGACTCTTAATTTATGAAGTCTGTATTTAGTAATGTGCCCCCGACAAACTGATATCCCCACCTATATATTATTTAACAATATGGACTAGACTAGACTACATTATCTCTCAAATAGTATGTTGTTGTAATTTCTGCTAACCGATTAATATCAGATACAACGTGTCCATGGCAGGACCTTGGTCGATTGTGTCGGTGGGGGTGAGGGTGGTTTTATTTATGGGCGGCAGAATAATGTGAGAAACATTGTAATTCTTATCTGACCCGATTTGCTTGATCGCATTTCTTTCCTAATCGAGCCATGTTTTCCGAGTACACCTGATAGCGTACAATTAACTTGTCTATTGTCAATACTCTTTAGAAGTGAATATATCGCTTTATGGAAGTCTATATGCCCCTATGCCCCGATTTTGCTTTAATATCCATATACTAAGCATCCAACACGCACCCGATATTAAATGTCACGATATTAAATTTCACTCTCAACCCTACTGTCAACAGCTAACCCGCAAATCACCATAGAATATTCACAACGTCCAAATAAAACCTAAACTATATTTAACGCCCAGTGCAAAACATTAGCTTTAATAATTTAAATGTTGTATGTCGAGGTGCCTAATTAAACTTCGGAGTTGACAGAGTTGCTCCAAATTTCTAGAGAATGAATCGAAATAGAAGTATATTTTATCAGATTATATCAGCCCAGCACAGCTCGCCGGTCCCCGGACCCCCCCCCCCACCCTCCCCCCTCGAATTAAATGCGCCGGTGCCCGGCTTGCCCGGTGTGGCAATTGAGGCCGTCCGCCATTACGCCGAGGAACGGCAACACTAAAATGCATTTTCCATGGACTTGAGCATTCTCCCTACCAATAAGTGACAAATCTCTAAAACCTCAGCATCTCGAAACAAATCGCTTGGTACACATAGAGAAAACATCCGTACCCAAAACATTGTATTCAATTTATAAGGTTACTGATGATGCTCTTCTATTTTGGCGCATGCGCAGAAGCGATGCGCACCGCAAAATTTATTGGACGGCGGAAAGTGCGGCACCGGGCTTTTCGCCGGTTGGTCGTTACGCAATAATCTTTTATTGTTAATTTAGGTCACCCCACCAGGACAGCTTGGCTGGCGGGCTTCTGATTGGTCAATTCGTCGGTAGCGTAAGGCAACGCGGTGAACTATAGAAATAACTATAGAAATAATTAAATAAATTAATAAATAAATGCATAAATTAATAAATGCCGGTAACTACTGTTGTCACTATCCTGCATTGCATTGCCAGACCACCTATGCATCCTCAGCCAAGCGAGGGCCCTCTTTTTGATAGCTTTGGACGAATGTGGGGGTTTAGGTAGGCTCAGTCTTTTCATATGTCAGGCTTTGGACAAACATGGGAGTTTATGTAGGCTCAGTCTTTACATAGGTCAACCTTGGACGAACTTGGGGGTCCGGCCCCTCCTGACAAGAACAACACATATTCACGGAAAAACGGCACAGAATGCCCTTAGGCCGAGTGAGCCACATAAAAAAAGTGGCATACGGTGAGCTGAGTCGTACTAGAAAAAGGCAGCGAGTCACTCGTTGCCCATTCTTACGGAGACTGAGAAAGGGGTATGACCGCGGGTTGGGTGACTAGTGAGCAAATATGAATATAATTAATGACTACTGATGTAACTCAACCAGATGGGATTCGAACCTATGCAAAAAGAGAAAGGAAATGTATAAAGAGTGAAAGTAGAGAGAGAGCCAAGCCCTCAGGTTTATCATTTATATGGTACATGGGTCACCTGACTGTATTCTCCAATGAGAATCAAGCATCTACAGCTCTACCAATGAACATCAAGCATTCCTGTGTCCCCATGGTTACAGTGAGTGTGTGGTGATCCATGACTGCAGAGGTGGGAGGGGGTAGTGGGTAGAGCTCCAAGTTCCCCATACACACTATCTGACTAACACACAATGACTATTGACCAATGAATCAAGCACCCCCAGCAACTACATAAACATTTATGTATCTGGCCCTATATACCTTTTTCACCAATAGACCATTTGCATTTCACCACCAGTGCCTCAGTATCGGAATATTTTACAAGTGCATACAAATTTATTTTATCACCCCCCCTAGCCAGGCACTAGGCATTATTAGGATAGGGCAAGAACTGGTTGGGTCAGTGTTAGGACAATGTGACTGAGTGGGATATCAGATCATGGTGCTGTCGACCTGGTCTCTCTGGGGCAGCACTATAAAGTCCCTATGAGTGCGCACTGTCACAAGTCGGTACCCATCGTGATATGACCATAGATGTTGCCAGGATGAAAAACTCCAACCACCAACCATCGATATACCTAACGGATATTTCTCCAGCAATTAATATCAGTATAATTTTGAGTATAAATCTGCATAAATTACAAATCCATGGGGTCTGAGGAAGGTGTCATTCAGTTAATGTTAGGAACAGCAAAACAAAGTTGTCATGGGTTTCAATGAGCAGGTGGCATTAGCTGTCACTGCCAGGTTGGGGAAACACCTGGAATGAGGGTCTGTTGATACAATCAGATCCGTTGATGTAATTCAGTACGGCATAACTCCAAGTGTATATCCATGGCAATCACAGAACCATATAAAATCGCGATGTGTGCGCACTGTCACAAGTCGGTAGTCGTCCTGATGTGACTTTAGATGCTGCCAGGATGTAAAACCCCAACAACCAACCATTTACTTATTAATAATGAACAGTTATTGCCGGATATGGAATTTGAGGCGGTGGTGAGAAGGCAGAGGAAGGTTGGAGAAGGTGAGAGAGGTTGAAGAAGGTGGGTAAAGTAGAGAGAAGGTCACATTGTAAAATATTCTGACTTTTTAGGTCTGGTTCATAAATAAATAATAGTTTAAATAAATTCTAAAATATCTCCTTTTCATAAAACTTGTATGTGAAGCATTAAGAAAACTGTTTTAATCATATTTAAATCATCCAGTTATTTCTATAAAGTCATTATAATAATATTCCAATTATATAAGTACCACTATAAAACCTCTCTAATAATACCTAATTCCTTCTATCATGTTGGTAAATACATATGCATAATATTCAAACCAAGTTGTGAAACCAAGTAGATTATGTATATTAAGTGAAGTGATAATTAATATCAGATTGTTCGAAGGTTCTACATCAAATAAGAACTCTGGAAAATGATTACTGTATTGGTATATTTACATGTATTGCTGAATTGAAGTCTGTTTGTATTATATATTGTATGAAAGGAGGTAAATGCTGAAACTAAGGGCAGCATATACTGTTGATGCAGACTGGTTTCTTCACCCAGACAAATAGTCTGTGAAGAATGCCACAGAATGGGTATAATAATTAAGTCAAGTATTAAATTCTGTGTGCCTGTTATTGTTATGGTATGACTTACAAATGCCAGTATCTGAGGGAGTGTTAGCACACATGTGACAATGCATGGGGGCTGTGGCTGTGTGTGTGTGAGTGTTTGCAGGACCTGCCAAAGCCAGGTGTCAGGCTGGAGGTGGGAGGAGGAGTGTGTGTGTGTGTGTTGGCAGTGTGTGTGTGGTGGCAGTTTGCTGAACTAAAGATGATAAAATATGTAATTCTCAAAGTAAGGCATGTAGAAACTCCTACTATTTTGGAGTTGTCCCAATCTAAGGGACTGGTGACCGCGCGTGTTATGTAAACATAAACAGGGTTGATATTCCCATATAAGTGTAATTGGTGAACTTAATGGAAAAATATGTATCTGACTTGGGGTGGGTGGGTTGTCCCCCCACCCCTTACCTAGATGGGGGGAGGGGGCTGGTGGGAGTGGTGGGGGTCCACCCACTCCCACCCTGCCTCCCCCACTACTGACTGGAGGAGTTCAGCCAATGAAATGCCATGTTACTGTCTCTGACTGAGGAGACTCCCAGCAACTGAGTACCTGTATTTTGAATGTTTTCCATCTGAAGAAAAGATCTGGGCAGGGGGTGTGGCAGGCAGATGACTTGGAGACAGCACCGCAGGAGGAGCCAGGCACCCCTCCCTACTAGACTTTACCACACTTAATTTCTGTTGGGTTGATATTCCTTGGAACAGATATAGTAAGCAGATATAGTAAGCAGATATAGTAAGCAGATACAGTAAGCGGATCATCGCCTGAGTAATATCATACAATAGTGCTTTCCGGCCTCCACACACAGAAGTTAGGGTTCTATTTCCTATAAAGATTCTAGCGTGTAAAATACCGCAAGTTAACAGTGGTGGACCACGACGGCTTTGTCAATTCTGGTGAGTTTTTGTTGTTGCTTGCATTGTTGACAATGTACTGCATATTTTCTGATTCGAACAGGTTCTCAGGAGGAGGCGTCCAGTGCCAATATTGTGATATTTTAATTGTGTTATTTGCTGTTGGGATTTGTTGTTGGTGGTTAACATGTTTTTTTGTGTACTTATATTGAGGGCATTTTGTGGGGATGATGGGAAATGTGGCAGTATACCTGCAGACCTATCGCACGTGGATGACAGACAGCCACCAGGGGTAAATGGGCAAGTGTGTTTGCCATGGGCAATGGATGCCCTCCTGCTAAAATCCATAAATATGACATCAGTGAAATCATCTTAGTTCGTTAGCCCGGCACCAGACGGGGTTTCCTAATGGTTAGAGCACCCTGTTTCCTATATAGGACCTCCTGGGTTTGATCCTAAGCTGAGTCAAAGCAAAGACTTATAAAACTTGTTACTTGGCACTACCTTGCTTCTCACACAGCATGACTAGATTGGGTGCTGGAAATCATCTATTGTTAGCCAATGGCAAATGACATAACTGTGACTAAATGACGATGTTACCCACAAGATGTCAACCTACATATCGGCTAAGCAGAACATAAAGAGTTAGATCAAATTGCGTGGATTTTCTTTTTTTAAGCAGATTTATACTGCCTATTAGTATTATGGATAAGACTGAATAGTGTTACTCTCATACTCATACTCATCCGCTTCTGATTTTTTTAGGCTTATAAGCCTGTATCAGGTCGATGCATGTCAAAATTTGATTTACTACGATTAAACACATCAAGTACCAGATGTATACAATATTGCAGCCCCCTCCAATGCTTATCCAGTCTGCCTTTGAAGGCGTTGATGGAAGGCGCTTCTATGACATGTTCAGGCAGTGCGTTCCAGGCATTTACTATCCTGTTACTGAAGAATAGCTGTCTGACTGGTTTTATTGCTCTTTCCTTCTTCAGCTTGTATCGATGACCTCTAGTTTTACAGTTGGCCAGCTTCAGGTATCTAGCATCAACCGCATATCTTCCAGTGACGTGTTTGAATGCTTCTATTATGTCTCCCTTGGCCCTTCTGTAGTATAAGCTGGGTAGGTTGAGAATCCTGAGACGTTCTTCGTATGGTAGTTCTCTTATGGTTGGTGATAACTTTGTAGCACGTCTCTGTACACTCTCGATCATTGACATGTCCTTCTTGAACTTCGGTGTTCAAGCTGTGTTGCCATACTCAAGGTGCGGCCGGATCAGTGACGTGTAAAGTGTCTTCACTGTGTCATTGTCTAGATACGTGTACGAGCGGCGTATCATGCCTAGAAGCTTGTTCGCTTTGTTCACCTTTTGTTCACTGTGATATGAGAAGGTGAGTCCGGGGTCCATGTATATGCCAAATCTTTCTCTAGTTCTGTCACTTGGAGCTGGACTTCTTCTCCATCTTGGTGCATGTAGTAACTGAGATTTTCATTTCTGTTACCCAGGTGTATGACCTTGCACTTCTGCGCATTGAAACATAGTTGCCATAGGTTGGCCCAGTCTTCAAGTGCAGATAGGTCTTTTTGTAGTGCCTGTTGATCTTTAGGGCTGTTAACCTCCATATACAGCTTTGTATCATCCGCAAACATCTGGATGAATGCATGGATGACCTCTGGCATGTCGTTAATGAAACATATGAACAGTAGGGGTCCCAGAACACTTCCTTGTGGGATACCACTCAACACTAATGCTGCCAGGGATTTCACACCATTCATGACTACGTGCTGTATTCTTGCATGAAAGAAATCCTCGATCCAGGTCCATAGTTTTCCAGTAATACCGAAGCTCTTCATCTTCATGAGTAGGCGTTTGTGGGGCACACTGTCAAATGCTTTGGCAAAATCTAAGTACACTGAATCTATGTTGCTGTCATTGTCCAGTGCTTCTGTCTATCTGTCCAGAACTGCCAGTATCTGGGTTACACAAGATCTCCCCTTGACAAAACCATGCTGGAACTTTGTCAATAGTTGGTTCTGGATGAGATGGTGCATGATCTTATCACGTATTATAGACTCCAGTGTTTTACATATGACTGAGGTTAAACTTACGGGTCGGTAATTTTTAGCCTGATGTCAGTCGCCTTTCTTGAAGATTGGGGACACATAGCCAATCTTCCAGCCTTTAGGTAGTTTGCCTTGGTCAATTGAATTTCTATATATATTGTACAGTGGTTCAGATATTATAGTGTGTAGTTCTTTCAAGATTCTCGGGGACACTCCATCCAGGCCTGCAGCTTTATTTGGATTCAATCTGGATAACTTCTTAGCTACCATGTCTATGGTAAAATCTTTATTTCCCAAGATCACATCTGTTTTAGTGTCTGGGATGTTCGGCATATTGGTTATGTCTTCTCTCGTAAAAACTGAAGAGAAGAATTTATTTAACACTTCTGCTTTGTCCTTATCTGTAGCGGTGAGACTGCCATGTTGTCTGGTAAGGTGTGCAATTCCGGATCTTGTCTTCATCTTGGAGTTTGCATATCTGAAGAACGCCTTTGGGTTTTTCTTACATTCCTTAGGAAGTTTTTTCTCAAACTCCCTTTCTGCCTTCCGGGATTCCCACTTTGCCTGGTTTCTAGCCTTTGTGTACACTCGGTAGTCATTACCATCTCATGTTCTGCGCCAAGTGCGAAACGTCTTGTTCTTTGTCTTTTCCTTTTCTCTGGCCTTGGCTGTCATATAGATAGGTCTATTTATCTGATGCGGTTTTGACTTAGGAATGAGGTTCTCTGTCAGGAGTTTAATATTGTTCATGAAACTGAGCCACATTTCATCCAGATCTGTACCTTCCTGATTCCAGTCCATTTTGGCAGCGTCTTCTCTCATGGCTGTGTAGTTTCCCTTGTGGTACTGGAACTTTGGTGTTATCTTTGCAGGTCATTCTGTCTAGCACATGAAATCAAATGTGATACATGTATGTTGACTCTTGCCAACAGGTGCATTTAGGGCCACATTGTCCACCATGCCTTCTTCATTGGTGATCACTAGGTCAAGCGTATTTGGCTGTTGGTTTGCCCGGTAGTGGGTTGGATCCATTATATGCTGGTGTACGTACAAGTCCCTGAGTGTCTCAACAAATGCTGTAGTTGGATTTGTTATTGCGTTTGGCATCGTCCCCATTTTCCAGTTGATCTCACTGTAGTTAAAGTCTCCTATGAGAGGATATGACTTGTCCCTAATTCCATGGCATTCTTCATCAGTGTCCGCAGGTGGTCATGGTTCTCCTTCGAGCAGATCATAGCCTTGAATTACCAGTTCATGATGTTCTGGGTCCATGCTTCGATTTTTATCCAAAATCTCTGCTAAGGCGATGATATCAGGTTTATACTCCGAAATAACCTCAGCTAGTTCTAGTCGCTTGTTCATTAGGGTGTCTGTATTTGTGTAAAAACAATGTAACTTATCTACATATTTACAGTTCAAACTACCTGTGGCTAGGTCTCCTCGCTCTGGCTCAGACGCCTGCTGACGTCCACAATGTTCCCTCGTCTGATTATCCAACGCTTTCCGTCTTCCTTGTCTGCGGACTCTGCTCACTTCTTCTTCAGCTCCAATCGGAGGAGGTAATCCTCTCTGCGTTCGGTTGGCGTCATGACTTTGCAAATGAATGTTTTCCTCAGAACCTCCTCCTCCGACCGTGCTAAGTTTTTTGCCTGTCTTAGTATGCGTCTGGCATCAGTTTCTTTCGCGAGCTTGACTCTCAGGGGTCTGGCCACTCCAGTTTTCTTCACTCCCAGACGTACTCGATCCACAACATCTGCCTCAATATTTAGTCCCTCCTGACATATATACTGGAACATGGCTTGATCGTGTGTCTTTCTGTTCTCTCGGTTGTCCGAAGTGCTCTCTGGCATACCGTAGATTACAAGATTCTTTGATCGCTCCTGGCGTTCTTGTAACTCTCTCAGATCAAATGATGTAGGTTTATCTTCACTCGGACCCAGTTTTGATTCAGCAATCTTTTGTATGTTGCTGTCAAGTTTTCTGACCATATCAGCATAGCTCAACTGTATCTTTTCCTGCCATCTTCACAGTGTCTTGAAGTGACGTCACAGCCTTATTGATTTCAAGCACTAACCTCTGCTGTTCTGCAGCAGGGACGTCTGATCAAGTTTGGCATTATTGATTGCATCAACACCCAACTCATCTGATGTGCAGAACCAGATGTGCAGAACCAGTGCAAGATGTGCAGAACCAGTGAACAGTCTTACAAGATGCCAGAAGTTTCAGTGCATCCATTTTTAGATTTTGACATTTACCACAGAACCAGTTTTCACATATCTTGCAGCCTGCTAGGAATTTATGCCCCTCTGTTTTACATTCATGATAGGCCCATTTGTCATCTAATGGTACGTGTAGACCTGCAGTACTAGACTTATCTACCTTACCTCCTTTGACTTGTTTATCCAATTTCTGTGGTATCGTGTCAATTTTATCCGATTTTTTGCCTGTTGTTGTCGAGTTTTTTGATTTGCGCGTTCTCACATTCACAGTGTCCTTGACCATGTCAGATTTGCGCCCGTCAGGTGAGCCGATTTCCGACTTGTCAAAACCATCATTCTCCTCATCAATCACATCATGATGTTGTGATCTGTGCTTCGGGGAAGTTAATTTTACTTTTTCCGAGAATGTAGCCATATTTGGTGAAGAATGGCTGATATTACTGTGTGTTTATGTTTATGTTGGGGGGGTCAACACTGCTTGGCGTACAGATAGGCCGTAATCGATTAACACGACCCGGGCAATTGAAAGCCCGAGCCTACACTTTTACCGACCCAATGGATTTTTAACCGCCCACACCACATCGACATGGTGTGAGAGCAACTGCCCTTTGACGATGCTGTAAGTTATACACAGCAGTGGAAATTTAAATTGGCAGAGGTTATGGTATGGGGAATCGAACTAGCGACCTTCAGATTAGGAGTGTGACCTAGAAAAAAGTCAGACACTCTAACCTCTCTGCCACAGAGACAGCCCATGTTCCATGTTCATTACAGTGTTATTAGTTATACAATGCTGTTGCTTCAAGGGTATGAAGTATTTTTATAGTAGTGATCAGCTCATAGCATCGTATAACTAACTATAAAACTCAAATGAACGATGAACTAAAATTCCTTCCGGAAAAGCTCATTTAGCTGCACAAATAACTCCTGGATGCCCCGACAGACCCCAAACGACAAACCCGCGCACTCACCCCTGACTCGCCTCCCCGCCGCCACGCCCCAGGGCGCCGACAACAACACCGAGACCGGGACGACTCTCCCTTCCGTAGCCCGCGGTCTACGGCCGAGGAGGCCGTCAGGATCATTGCGGCCGTCGCCAGGGGCGAAATCATTCTCGAGGAAAAAAGGGATTTCATCTAAGTATCTATTTCCATATGACTTGGTCGAGCGGGGAGACGAGGGCAAATCGGTCAAGAAGGGCGAGGCCACACGCGAGGAATACACCCTCGGCCTCAAGCGGCTTGAAACCCAGCGGGGGTTTCCATCCCACGCACTGGCGGCTCTGTCGGCCCACCAGGAGGCCGTGGCCCAGGATAATTGTATGCTGCCGTGGAAGATTGTGCGCCGCTACTCGGAGGAAATCTTTACAAGGATTACCGACGGCCGCCTCCCCCGAGGGTGGCGCGACCCTGCAGCTATCACGGCCGTGCGCATCGAAGTGATAGCAATGGCCCGACATACCGCAGCCACGGTGAACGGCACTGTAGCCGAGATGACTAAGGCAGCCAAGGCCGGCCCTGAGGTGCGTAACACATACGATAAGGCATTTATGGGCTCCCCTTGCGCGGCTTGGAACTGGGACCCCGAGTCCTGCGACAAGGCCCCTAAGAGGGAGTCGTACGGGGCGGGAGCCCATTAAGTCGCGCACGTGTGTGGATACTGCGCCAACATACGGCGCATCCTCACGACTCACGCCGAGGCCGCATGCTACTCCAAGCGATCCCGGGAGAAAGGGACAGCAAAGAAGACAGCACCCACGGCAACCAAGGCACCCAAGGTACACAAACCTGCAGCCACACAGTCACCTCTGATCCGAAGCCACCAGACTCACTGGAAACCCCCTGTGACGTCACTGGGGGTTCCCCCGGGACCCCCCTAATCTACATAATAAATACGCCAGCCGCTCCGCTGGTCCTCCGCCGGCAGCCTGCCCGGCTGTGGGAGTGGGAGCGGGCCGGGCCTGTGGGAGCAGGCCGGCTGGCGTCAGCCCGACTCACCTATCAGAACCTGTCGACGCAGTTATTGACAGATTACACCAGCAGTCGCTCCCGGTCGAGCCGCACTGCGGGCCCTCCCCTGAACAATACAGACAGACACTCAACGCCATCTGGCCGGTTATATCGGGTACGGCGTGGAATCGATACCCACAATACGCAGCGGCATACGACGCCGCCAGGGCCATGGCCCTCCCGAACGTTTTGGCAGCCCGCGTCCACATCAAGTCAGGCCTCAACATTGCCGCTTGGAGGAAGGCCCTGGCCGACCACCCGGACCTGGTCAACCAGCTGGAGTTCGGCTTTCCAGCCAACTACTGCGCACCAGTGCCCCCCAAGCCCACCTACCACAACCATCACGAGGATCCCGTCTACGCCCACTTCGTCAGCGAATATGTCGCCCCCGAGCTCGAGATGGGCGCCCTTCTGGGGCCTTTCGAGGTGCCCCCCCCCTTCTCACCATGGGTGCAGTGTAGCCCAATCATGACCAGACCCAAGACCGCACCCGGGAAACGACGGATCATCGTCGACCTCTCGTACCCAGCCGGTAGAAGCATCAACGCGGGCATCCCTGGGGGCGAGTACCTCGGCCTGCCCGCGGCCTACACCCTGCCGTCGGTCACGGACCTGGGCCGAAGGGTCGTCCAGGAGGGCCAGGGAGCATTCACCTGGACCGCAGAGGTTTCCCAAGCGTATAGGCAGCTCCGTGCGGACCCCTCTCTGCCGCCCTCTTCTGCATAATCGTCGACGACAGGACCTACGTCGATATCGCCCTCCCGTTCGGCTGCAGGACCTCTGGCGCTGCCTGCATCTGGGTCACCTCGGCCATAAACTGGACCCTCGCCCGGCAGGGCTTCTTCTCCATCGTCTACCTGGATGACTTTGTCGGCTGCGAGGCATCCTACCTCGACGCATGCCGGGCCTTCGACGCATTCCGGGCCCTGTGCGCTGGCCTGGGCGTCGACCTGGCACCCGAGAAGTGCACCCCCCCAGCAGTCATGCTCTCCTGGCTGGGATTCGACATATGCTCCCAACGCATGGTCATCAGCATCCCAGAGGTAAAGCTGGACCAGGTCATCCACGAATGCCGAGCCTGGCTGTCGAGGCCCTCCCTCACTAGGAAGGCTCTCCAGCGGCTCATCGGCAAGCTCGCTCATATCAGCGGGTGCATCCCTGCGGCCCAGAAGTTCATGTGCCGCCTGCTCTGTCGCCTGCTCGAGCTCCCCCCCGCGGGGATCGCCGACGTGGGGCCGGAGCTCCGGAAGGACGTCCGCTGGTTCCTCGACTATGCGGCCGGGGGCAACGGACTTTATCTCTTGCCGGCCCCGGTGCGCCCAACATGGGTCATCGAGTGCGACTCGTGCCTCACCCGGGGGGGGGGGGCTTCTCCTCTGAGAGCCGTTTCTCCGAGGCCTACGACAATCGACACATGCGCGCCTACCCCAACATCCACGAGCTCGAGGCTGTCAACCTCGTCCTGGCGGTGAAGGCTCTGCGGCCCCTGGTCTCGAGCGGCCTGGAGATCATAGTGAACACCGACAACGCCGCATCGGCCGCTGCACTCGACAGTGGGCGAGCCACTGATCCGACGCTGGGGGCCTGCGCCCGTGAGCTATGGCTCGAGGCAGCCCTCGGCTCCTTCACACTAACCATCAAGCACAAGCCCGGTGTCGAGCTGCTCCTGGCCGATGCCCTCAGCCGAGCGCATTCCTACCCGCTCGCCCTTGACTATGTTCGTGAAAATTGTGAATCCCTTCGACTTGCCCATGTTCGCGTCCACCATAGCCCTGACATGTTCGACCATCGCCTCTGATTCCAGATATCGAGTCAGGGGACTACGCCCACCTCATGAGCATCCACTGCACGGCGCTGGTGCCGGGCACCTGGCGCAACCGGTCGAGGCAGGCTGCCCGCTACGTGGAATTCATGCTCGACCGGCGGATCGACCACCTGGCCCCGTCCCTCTACGATGTTGGGATGTTCGTCGCGCACCTCCACCGCCTGCTCCCATCACCCTCCTCCGTGGCCAATGCCCTCTTGGGGGCGCGCTCCTGGTTCCGAGAGCCGGGCGGGGACCTCGCTCCATTCGACGCGCCCTTCCCAGGGCGTGTTCGTCGGGGCTGCGAGAGGCTTTTCCAGGTGCCTGTCAGGCGCACCCCCTCCATCACGCCGCCCATGATCCGCATGATCTATGACCAGCTCTGCGCCCGAGGACACCGAGGGGTGGTCCCCTGGACAGCCATCATCATTGGCTTCTTCACCCTCATGCGGCAGTCAAACCTCCTCTCCCCCTCCCACGGCGGCTGGGGAGGCCCCCACACGGTGCGACACGGTGACGTCACCAGCGCCCCCGGGGGACTGCGCGTGGCCATCTCATCCTGGAAGACCATCAGGGGCCCCGTGCAGGCTGTCGCCCTCTTCGTGCCGGCCCTGCCCGGCTCACCCATGTGCCCGGTCCGCGCCTGGTTCCGGGCCCTGCGGCAGGTCCCGGCCCCCTCTGACACCCCCGCCTTCATATGCCACACGGGCTCCCCATTGACCCCCCCAGATCCTGACCCCCATGGTGAGGGAGGCGCTCGCGGAGGCGGGCATCCCGGAAGCTTCGCGCTTCACCCTCCACGGCCTTCGGCGGGGGGCCGCCCAGGCCTGCGCTGTGCGCGCCACCGACTTGGCGGCCATAATGGCCCAGGGTACTTGGGAGTCGTCGGCTGTGTTTGACTACGTCCCTCGCCTCGCCCCATCTGAGGCCCCCCAAGCCTTAAGGCTGTGTTTTGGGTCGGCTCCGGCAGTCTCAGAACCTCCGGCCATCCAAGACGCCCCTCTCGACATCGAGGAGCTCGACTGAGAGACGCCCTTGTGTAGCCCTCCCTCACTGTGCCAATAAATTTACCTTACTCCCACTAGGTCTCTGGCTTCCTTACTCGAATCAAACCCAAAATCGAAGCATCGCATCGACAGTGTTATAGCAAATGTAAATAAAACAAAAAGCACAAATCTATTCACTGCTACAATCTAATTATGTTATTTAGAACTATTTCCACCTATTTAAAAGTATAGTTTATGTCATTCCGCATAATGCCACTGTACGTGTAGCTAAGTCTTGGGCTGACGTATGTGAGGCACTAGGGCGCATGCGCAGCCACTGCCGTACATTTAGACCGGCAGGCTACAAATACGGCTCACATACGCGTAGCCATGGCCTTGATTATTTAACTGCCACTTTGTGCAGTTGTACATTTCATAAAAGCTGCTTGCAAAGTGTTGAAGTGCTGCTGGCTTTTGCAAGTTACTAGCGGCACTCTCTCGGGGAGAAAATAAAGGTCTCACACCGGCAAGAACACGTCAAGACAGGTGCAAACTATTTGTCCATGCATTGGCTGGTCAGGAGATGTTGGGAGTTCCATTTATTACCACCCTTGATGCTGCCATGGTAACATGGTTTTCTGTTTAGGGTTTGCTCACTTAGCCTTCGGTTCTGTCAAGAACCTGAACCACAAGGCAGTGGTTTACAACTCTGCAAGGCAGGGGCGTCAAACTCTCTGAGGTATTTTAGCACCTAAGGTATCTGAAATACTGCAATACCCGCATACCCAGATATGGATGTATATGAATAGCTATGTATACATAGATATATATCTATGTATAGATTATAAGTACTAGGTTTGAATAGCAGAAATGCTCTGCAAATTAATACAATAATCAGAAGATGAATACGCTCCGTATTTATATTCATATGATATATTATAGTACACATATATGTATAAATATGTATACATGCATATATATGTATATAGATGTATGTATGTGTGTATATATATATATATATATATATGATATGGTATGCAGGTATTGCAGGTATAGCAATACCTCAGGGAGTTTGACGCCCGTGCCTTGCAGAGTTGTAAACCACTGCCTTGTGGTACAGGTCCTTGACAGAACCGAAAGCTAAGGGAGCAAACCCTAAACAGAAAACCATGTCACTGTGGCAGCATTAAGGGCGGTTGATGTATGGAACTCCCAACATCTCCCGACCAGCCACTGCAGGGACAAATAGTTTTGCGCCTGTCTTGACATGTTCTTGCCGGTGTGAAACCTCTATTTGCTCCCCAAGAGAGTGCCGCTGGTAACTTGCAAAAGCCCGCAGCAATTCACCACTTTTGCAGGCAGCTTTCATGAAATGTACAACCGCACAAAGCACCATTGAGAGCGGCAGTCAAATAATGAAAGCAGTCTTTGTCGCATAGCGACCGACAGCATGATGATGAAGATGATGATGATGATGATATATATATATGATGTATAAGTATTAGGCGAGTATAAACGCATGGGATGGAACTTATCATCGTCATTATTGCTGCTGTATATATACAGTAAAACCTCTCTAAATCAACCGACCTTGGAACCGACTTTAAGTGGTCCATTTAGGGATGTGGTCGGTTTGGGGAGTTAGAATATGGATACAATGGTATTGTTAAGACCCAAATAAAGCGATCGATATAGGGGAGTGGTCGATCGGTGGAGGTGGTCGGCTAGGGAGGTTTCAGTGTACTACTCTGCTCCACCCCGACTATGCGCATGCTCGGACCGGTGGCGCCACCACTGGTTCCACCCGTCCCCAACAGACACTCCAACTTTTCATTCACACCAATAATTTTGAGCGTTTGGATGATATATTAACTACCTGTACAGCAACGTATCAATCAATATGACCAAAACCACTTTATATAACCACACGCATAGTGTATCAAATATGGCTATCATAGTTTGTACACAATGTATTTCGTAACCTGGCAACCGACTGTATTCTCGGGGAGTTATTTACGGACTAATTAATTAATATACACTGGACACTGTGGAGATAGTATATGATTACTCGGGTCAATCAGCCGTTGATGACTCCTCAGTTGTAACCATGGTAACACTCATGTACACACTGGCATTAGCATCGACACATATGGAAGCAATGTATTAAAGGAAAGCACTCTGATTATGTAATCCATTGCAAAAGGGTTGGTTGTTTGCTCTTTGGAGTTTTACGTCCTGGCAACATCTGCATGTCAGGACTGGTCATATCAGGATGGGTATCGACTTGTGACAGTTAGCACTCATGGCAACTCTAATGTGCTGCCCCACTGGGAAATTAGGCCACCGGCACCATGACCCGATATCCCACTCAGTCACATTATCCTGACACTGAATCTACCGAACTCTCGATCCTCCGCATGCGAGTCCCGCCCTCTACCGATTCGGCCAACGCGCCCGCTGTGTTTGTGTCTGTGTGTGTCAGGGGGGGCGGGTTTACCCAGCATGCACTCTGTCATATGGGACACCTCCATGGGGGCAAGGGGGAGCTCCTTCATAATGCAGTTTCTCAAGTGCCTGTCACACCTTACCGGATTGAGTACCGGACACAAACGGACAAAGAATTTTCTAATCCGGTGGTGTTTGGTATTAAAATGTACCGAAATGTGTTTAAATGTTGCGCTTTGGCCCAATCTGACCTTACCGGACTGAGTACCAGACACCACCGGACAAAGAAGTGTCTAGTCTGTTGGTGTCCAGTGTCAAAATTTACCGGAATGTACCGAAATGTACCAGATGAAATGAACGCTAAACGGACAAGGAACGTACATTAACGAATAGCCACCGGACGATAACCAGACAGCAACCAAATGTCTAACAGACGGACCGTACACCAACCGGTTACCAATCGGCCACAAACCGGACACCTACCGGACTGTTCACGGACGCGCCAAAAACCGACGGACCGAATTCCCGCAGCACCGTCAACGGACTCTTCAGGATACAAACCGGACACCTAACGGATGGGTACCGGACATGAAACGGACAAAATTGACAAAACAGACTTATAACGGACACCAACCATATACGCCAGTCCAGCGGTGTCCGGTACAAGTTTTGTGTATGTTCAAAACTTGCTACCGTACACACCGGACACACTGTTTGTGGGAAAGTGCATATAAAACACCCCTTGCTGCTTATCGGAAAGAGCAGCCTACATGGCGGCAGCGGGTTTCCCCCAAAATATATATGTCAGAATGACCATATGCTTGACGTCCAATAATCAATGACAAAAATCAATGCGCTCTAGAGGCGTCGTTAAATAAAACAAACATTACTTTTTGAAGTTTAGCACAGCTCACCCAACCAGGTAACAGTTAAGCAGGCAGGAAAACAGGGATAATTCTGGGAAATAAATAAATCAAACAATGTAGAAGAGTCTATATTAAGCATTGCCCCCATCCTTGTCTCCGGGGGTGACTGATTTTTCAGGCCACCCGCCACTACCCAACGTCTCCTTGACATGAAACTGTTGACAGGCTAAAAGCAGCACTAGGGAATTCGGAGCCAAACCGAAATGGGAAAATCCGTGTACACAGACCGAGCGCACGGAGAAAGGTGTCAGATCCGGGCAGACCATTAGTGTGAACACACCCGGCACAACAAGCCTCATGTCACAACAGCCATTTTGGACAGACAACATCACCATCCATGGCTCCACCATTGGGACTGCCAAACCTCTCACTCCCACCCTCCACTTCTCACCCCATCCCCACCTCTCTTGCCAAACCGCAGCCCTACCCCCACCTCAAACCCCCACCTCCACCTTTCACCTCTCACCCACACCTCTCACCCCAACAACCACCTTCCACCCCACCCACCTGTCACCCACTTATCCCCGCCACAAATCATGAAAGGTATGGACAGACCAACCATGCTCACCGAACCCAACCTATAATACACTATGGCATGAGAAAATACCACAACCCGCCGCCATGTCACAGTCCCGAAGGGTACGGGTGTGTTCTGATGCACCCGGGTACCAACTAGGTACAGGGCACAGGTGAAAGGAAGGTGGTAAAACCAAAAGTAAGGGACAATGCCATAAGATCAATGGTTAACAATTTAACGCTGCCGCCGCCGCACCTGGTCACAGTCCCGAAGAGTATGGATGTGTTCTGGCACATCTAGGCACTAACTAGGGACAGGACACAAGTGAAAGGAAAGCTGCAAACAAAACAAATAAACAAATTCTGGGAACACATCCTCATCCACAAGCCTACTAACATTTCACTAGATGTACATACTAGGCTACAATATTAGTTATATGATAGGAAGTTTAAACCCCCCAAAAAACAACAAAAAACGAACATAGATACTAACTACTTAAATAAATGCTGGTGGATGTCCCAGATGACAACCCAGAATCGGAACCCGGGCATACACGATAACATTCCTCACAGCTGTCCAGTATTGAAAACAAGCACCCTCGCGAGAGCTTACACGCTATGGGCAGAATAAAAACCATATCAATAAAAACAGCCACACACAACCTCTCTAAGGTGCGTGTCTCATCACCCCTCCCTCCCACCTGACCCACTTCCCCCACTCCATGCACACACACCCCACATCAACACCACCCTTCACCCACCCACACCCCACACCCCTCCACTGCCACACCCCCACACACTCCCACAAACTGACGACATGGCACCCGCCCGGTGACAGGTGATTCAACCGTTCCCATTAGGCAGTGCGACATGTAACACCCTACAAGATCACTGCTTCCGGCTCCGGCATCTCCCTCCCACCCCCACACCCACACTTACCACCACACCCACATCGACACCCACACCACCACACCCACAACCACACCCATCACCATGCCCACACCCACCCCCACACCCACACCCACACACCCACCACCACACCCATCGCCACACCCACACCCACACTTACCACCACACCCACACCCACACCATCACACCCACAACCATCACCATGCCCACACCCACACCCACACTTACCACCACACCCACATCCACACCCACACCCACACCACCAGACCCATCACCACAGCCACAGCCACACCCACACTTACCACCACCCCCACATCTACACCCACACCCACACCACCACACCACCACAACCACACCCAACACCACACACACGCCCCACCCCCACACTTACCACCACACCCACACCCACACCCACACCCACACCCCCAAAACCAACACCCACCCACACCCACCACCACCCCCCCCACACTTACCACCACCCCCCACATCCACCCCCACCCCCCCCCATAACCCACCCACACCCATACCCACATCCACACCCACCCCCCCCAACCCACTACTTACCACCACATCCACCCCCCCCCCCCCAACCCCCAAACCCCACCCACACACCACAAACCCACCACAAAACCCATGCCCACACCCCCACCCACAGCTTCACACGCACCCACACCCACACCCCCTCCTGCGCCCACACCCACACCCACACCCACACTCAAACTCACACCCACACATGGGACGCCTACATGAGCCCACTGCACTACCACGTCAACGTGCAATTTCGCAAACAAAACACAGGTCTTTTATATGCACTTTCCCACAGACAGGACAACACATACCATAGCCTTTGATGAACCAGGTATGGCCCACTGGTTGGAACTGTAAATAGGTGAGTTTTCAGATTGAAATGCTAGACATCATCACCTTCACCAATTTTATGTTTGACTTCTACTATGTTATTAAATTATTTAGTATTATCACTCATGCAGCGATAAATGCTTAATGAGTGCACCAGTTGGTTGGTTGTTCCAGCTTTACGTCCTTGCAACATCTAAGGTCATATCAAGATGGGTAGCAACTTGTGATAATGTGCACTCATGGTGACTTCATAGTGTTGCCCCACTAGGAGACCAGACCACCAGCACCATGACCAGATATCCCACTCAGTCATATTATCCTAACACTGAGCTAACCAGTCCTTGCTCTATCCTAATAATGCAGAGCGCCTGGCTAGGAAGCAACACATAAATTGTTAAGTCATTGGTTTGACTCGACCAGGGTTTGAACCCGTGGGTTCGAATCCCACGATCTACTAAAACGGGAGACGGACTCTTAACTCATTCAGCCATCCCGTCTGGTCCTGAGTGCTCCAATGTCTAAATTGGATATATAAGATCAAATCTAGGTAAGGGGCCATCCACAGTTTTCATCATTTTCACCGTCAGACAAAGTGTATGATGGCGGAGGGGGATCTCAGTCAGGTACAACTTTTATCATTTAATAAAATGTTAATATTTAAAACATTCTTATTCTCGTCTTTATGTTCTGTAAAATGTTGATGAGTACTACTTCGGAGGGAGGTAGCGTTCTGGAAATGTAGTATGCTTGGTATGCTTGTGAACCTGCTGAAAAGCTTGAATTGCCCCTCAGTGTTGTGTTTCGAAATGTTGATGCTTTTCTAGGATGATTGATGTTCAAGTGCCTCCTGTAGGGTATTTCGTAGGTTTGAGCCCCCGCCAAGTCTAAATTAAACAATAACTACATTCAAAACGTGGCAATTGTCTCAATACCGTGCAGCATTTGTCACACTATAAAGCTACCATGAATACGCTCTGGCCTAAGCCCGAAATGAGCTGAGTAGAATCAGGCTCACATACAGATCTCACAACTGCCAAATGAAGCCCGTCTGAATTTCTTAAAATGTGTGTGTAATAGACTCCGTACAAGCTGCAATCTGCGTTCGATCTTGAGGATAACCTAGAAGGACGAAGTGACAAACAGGGAAATACTCGATCAGACAGGGCTGTCCTCTATGGAAAATCTGATCAGAAAGAACTTCCAGTGGACTGGACACACATGATGAGGATGTCAACAGACAGGCTACCAAAGCAGATCCTCTATTCTCAATTGTCTTCTGGTCAGAGAAAGAGAGGACGCCCTCATATCTGGTTCAAGGATACTATAAAGAGAAACCTGAAGCTGACAGATATTAGGACTGACTCATGGACATTACTCTCACAGCAGAGAGATAAATGGAGAATGGCGGTTAAGAAATGAAAGCTGTCTTTGTCGCATTGCGACTGACAGCATGATGATGATGACACCATTTTGTGCAATGTCATTACAAATCAGAAATGCACATTCTATGTTGCCTACAGTCGTCTACTTTATGTACTTATTACCTGGTAACTAGTCTAGATAAAAAAAACTATATAATTACAGATGGAAATACTCATACCGTAGATGTATAGATGTATATATTTACATGCATACATATATACACATATGCATAACCATATACGAATACATCTACACATATGTATACATATGTCTGGATATATATATACCCGAACATGTTCGTAGGTGCTTCTATTTATATCCGCATAATTAATTATAAAGCACATATACACAACCGGATGAGGTGGCCGAATAGGTAGAGCACGGCCCTCCCCTTTGGAAGATGGGGAGTTTGATTCCCGCTCGAGTCAAACCAATGACTTACCAAATTGATACTTGTTGTTTCATAGATTGGTGCTCAGCATTATTAGGATAGGGCAACCAAGGACTGGGTAGCTCAGTGTTTGGATAATGTGACTGAGTGGGATATTGGGTCATGATGCTGGTGTCCTGATTTCCCAGTAGGGCAGCACTATAAAGTCATCATGAGTGCACACTGTCACACGTCGATACCCATCCAGATATGATGTTACCATTATGTGAAATTCCAACAATCAACCAACCAACTATACACATGCATTCACATATACATATCTAACACATGCATATTTACATATATAAATGTGAAAATCTGACCATCCGCGCAGGTCTGGATATGAAATCCTGTATTTGCGGGTCCCCGCATATCATATATGCGGGCGTTTGAATGTGATTGATGGCCGATCCAGTTAGGTGGTACACGAGGGTTATGGTTACTTTTATTATGTTCACTCATGTTATTAGGTATACTGCTCCACCAGGCTAGAATGCCCTAATATCCCGTATAAGGCATAATATCCCGTATAAGGCATAATATCCTGTATAAGGCTTAATCTCCTGCATAAGGCATAATATCCAGAATAAGGCATATTATCCTGCATAAGGCGTACAATTCACAGTTCCCCCTTTTGTATCTGTATTAGATCAATTACATGCTAGAGCTTACCCCATAGTAGAGACAACACATGACATAACACACAATCCGAGTACAGCACCAACAGAAGTGTAGGTAGATAATCGTCCGGTTCCTTAGTTTTATTCAGTTTATATATATTTTAGATACATGCAACAGTGGATGTTATAGACATTCTTATTGGCTCTTACACTCATGCACACCAGTCACTCCTCTCCCACATAAGCTCTCCTTAACATAGTTCTCCATTGGCTGCTTTAAGGACTCACCCCCTCCCACCCAGCTTTGGCCACCACCTGGCTATCATGGGCGTACATAACATGTGGTGACCATGTGGCTGGGCGAGATAAGGGGGAGGGATTGTGCTTAAAGGGGTATTGTTTCCCTCCCCCGGTGTGAGCATTATAAAGGGAGTACTGTTTCATATTTATCCATTTCGATATTCAATATACACTTAATCGAAGAATTTTACATGGAGGCAGTAGTGACCAGACACAGCTGGTATCAATGTGGCCAGGAGCCACTCATAGGTGGCGCCATAGTGGCAGAATCAGGAACTAACTCCCATTAGAGTAGGACAATAGATAATAACTAATATATATATAGAAGAGAACTGATAAGTGGGAGTGTCCTTGTTTATATTCCCCTAATATATGTTTATATTCCCATAATAGATTATAGAGTAGATACCTGTATATACATATACATAATCATATACATACACACATATACATATATGTGGTGCAGGGGGGGGCACCCAGTTACAACACGCTCCAGAGAGGGGGTACTCCACCAATGCAGCAGCACAGGAGGAAGGGATATCATTTATTTCCCTTCAATCATTTATACTTGTATAATACGTTATACATCCCACATATATACATATGTGCATCCGTACATATAGATTCATGTCTTAATGCTAAAATCATTCGCAAATAATATTTGCATAAATAACCTTTCAAATTAAAGGAGAAACACCGGTGTCCCACCACTGACAAATAATGCTTTGACACTAATAATATATTAAGAAAACCATCGTCCAAAATCCCAACATAGTTCAAGGACTTCAACAAGTCAATAAGAGGTGGTGAGAGATTTATGCCCCCCACACACCCACACCACCCACTCAGCCGTCACGTGGTCACGTGGGGACTGGAAGTGGGGCAGGGAGAGGGTAATAAAAATGCCACATGGAAGACTCCCAGATCGAAAATGACTCAGCAACACGACGCCGGTAATATATGGACGGTGCTAATAAGGCGGGTATCGCGTGTAATTAAAAGGGAGTGCTCAGTTATTACTCCCGTTACCTACCTCCTCATGTATGAGGGTTCTCTGTAACCATGGATACTACCAGTTGAGACTGCCCTCCCTAGCCCCCCTGTGTCATCCGCACAACTCAGCATGATATGTTGAAGTCTCATATACTCCCCCCCTCCCCATCAGACTTTTTGTTGTAAGTGTAATTTTATTCGCCCCTTCCCCTGACCGCCTCACCCCTCTTCCAGCCATTAGACGAAGGAGGATATTTCAGTGAGAAACAATGTGAACTACTTATACAGTAAAACCTCTCTAATTAACCACCTCCACAGATTGACCACTCCCCTATAGCGATCACTTTATTTGTGTCCCAAACGATTGCCCATACAATACCATTGTGTAGATTTTTTTTAAACTCCCTAAACCGGCCGCCTACCTAAATGGACCATTTAAAGTTGGTCCCATGGTCGGTTGATTTAGAGAGGTTTTACTGTATTGCAGTCCTAGTTGGATAATTAATTATATACATACTACCTATGTGTTCCATAAATACAAGCTATCTAGACAGAAAAGCTACTGGACACATTTTCAATGAATACTCTGGAGTTTTCCATCTGTGACAACATCTATGGTCATATCATGATGGGTACTGACTTGTGACAGAATGCACTCATGGTGACTTTATAGTTCTGCCACATGGGGAGACCAGGCTCCTAGCACCATGACCTGATATCCCACTCAGTCACATTAACCTGACACTGAGCCAATCAGTCCTTGCCCTATCCTAATAATGCTGAGCCCCTGGCTAGGAAGTGACAAGTATCAATTTTTAAGTCATTGGTTTGACTCAACCTTCCGCATGGGAGGTTCGCGCTCTACCGATTCGGCCACCGCGTCTGGTTGAACACATACATACAGGGATATACAGTAAAACCTCGCTAAATCGACCGTCATTGGGACCGGCTTTCGGTATATCCATATATATTTATTCAAATAGGGATATATAGGGATATATATGCACACTAAGACATTAAACTAATTGTGAACTTATACGTGCATTTATAAAAATGGAGCAGGGCCTATCGGATGAAGTTATGATTAAACGAGGAGTTCGACAGGGGTGTGTATTGTCACCATGTCTATTTAACCTGTACACAGAGATGATTTTCAGACACATTGAAGATTGCAAGGGAGTGACAATAGGTGGCATGAACGTCAACAATCTTAGATATGCCGATGACAGTGTAATACTAGCAGACAGTGAGAAAAACCTACAAGATATAGTGAATAGAATCAATAAAGCTGGAATACTATTCAACATGAAGATGAATGCCAGGAAGACCAAAACAATGGTTATAAGTAAAAAGACAGATAAACCAAATGTCAATATAACCATAGATGGCACAAACATAGAACAAGTATCCGAATTCATATATCTCGGACAAAAGATTACAAATGATGGGAGATGTGAGGAAGAAATTAAAAGAAGGATAACAATAGCCCGAACAACATTCTCCAAAATGTATAGAGTGTTAACATCAAGTAAGATATTAATACAAACAAGGAAGCGTATTCTTCAGTGTTATGTGTGGTCTACTCTAATGTATGGGGCAGAGACATGGACAATCTCTAAGAAAATGTACAAACGTTTAGCAGCATTTGAGATGTGGACTTATCGAAGGATGATGAAAATATCATGGACAAAGAAGATCACCAACAAAGAAGTTCTCAGAAAAATTAAAAATAAGAAAAGCTTGTTTGCCACTATACAGACAAAGAAACTTATTTATTTTGGCCACATCATTCGTCAGAGTTCAATATACCGTACATTGTTGGAAGGGAAGGTGAATGGCAGCAGAGGGAGAGGGAGACCAAGAACATCATGGTTTACAAATATTTCACAGTGGACAGGCTTGAATTATTCACAGTCTATCAGAACAGCACAACATCGGGACAAGTGGAGAACCATTGCATCCAACCCTCGACTAGAGGATGGAACTATTGATTGATTGATATGGACACATTTGAACATATATGGATATATGTGAATATATATGTATATAAATGGTTA
>CM059191.1:1645261-1749187 GCA_030323885.1 Branchipolynoe longqiensis | reverse complement strand
TAACCATTTATATACATATATATTCACATATATCCATATATGTTCAAATGTGTCCATATCAATCAATCAATAGTTCCATCCTCTAGTCGAGGGTTGGATGCAATGGTTCTCCACTTGTCCCAATCTTGTGCTGTTCTGATAGACTGTGAATAATTCAAGCCTGTCCACTGTGAAATATTTGTAAACCATGATGTTCTTGGTCTCCCTCTCCCTCTGCTGCCATTCACCTTCCCTTCCAACAATGTACGGTATATTGAACTCTGACGAATGATGTGGCCAAAATAAATAAGTTTCTTTGTCTGTATAGTGGCAAACAAGCTTTTCTTATTTTTAATTTTTCTGAGAACTTCTTTGTTGGTGATCTTCTTTGTCCATGATATTTTCATCATCCTTCGATAAGTCCACATCTCAAATGCTGCTAAACGTTTGTACATTTTCTTAGAGATTGTCCATGTCTCTGCCCCATACATTAGAGTAGACCACACATAACACTGAAGAATACGCTTCCTTGTTTGTATTAATATCTTACTTGATGTTAACACTCTATACATTTTGGAGAATGTTGTTCGGGCTATTGTTATCCTTCTTTTAATTTCTTCCTCACATCTCCCATCATTTGTAATCTTTTGTCCGAGATATATGAATTCGGATACTTGTTCTATGTTTGTGCCATCTATGGTTATATTGACATTTGGTTTATCTGTCTTTTTACTTATAACCATTGTTTTGGTCTTCCTGGCATTCATCTTCATGTTGAATAGTATTCCAGCTTTATTGATTCTATTCACTATATCTTGTAGGTTTTTCTCACTGTCTGCTAGTATTACACTGTCATCGGCATATCTAAGATTGTTGATGTTCATGCCACCTATTGTCACTCCCTTGCAATCTTCAATGTGTCTGAAAATCATCTCTGTGTACAGGTTAAATAGACATGGTGACAATACACACCCCTGCCGAACTCCTCGTTTAATCATAACTTCATCCGATAGGCCCTGCTCCATTTTTATAAATGCACGTATAAGTTCACAATTAGTTTAATGTCTTAGTGTCCATATATATCCCTATATATCCCTATTTGAATAAATATATATGGATATACCGAAAGCCGGTCCCAATGACGGTCGATTTAGCGAGGTTTTACTGTATATCCCTATATGTATGTGTTCAACCAGACATGGTGGCCGAATCGGTAGAGCGCGAACCTCCCATGCGGAAGGTCGAGTCAAACCAATGACTTAAAAATTGATACTTGTCACTTCCTAGCCAGGGGCTCAGCATTATTAGGATAGGGCAAGGACTGATTGGCTCAGTGTCAGGTTAATGTGACTGAGTGGGATATCAGGTCATGGTGCTAGGAGCCTGGTCTCCCCATGTGGCAGAACTATAAAGTCGCCATGAGTGCATTCTGTCACAAGTCAGTACCCATCATGATATGACCATAGATGTTGTCACAGATGGAAAACTCCAGAGTATTCATTGAAAATGTGTCCAGTAGCTTTTCTGTCTAGATAGCTTGTATTTATGGAACACATAGGTAGTATGTATATAATTAATTATCCAACTAGGACTGCAATACAGTAAAACCTCTCTAAATCAACCGACCATGGGACCAACTTTAAATGGTCCATTTAGGTAGGCGGCCGGTTTAGGGAGTTTAAAAAAAATCTACACAATGGTATTGTATGGGCAATCGTTTGGGACACAAATAAAGTGATCGCTATAGGGGAGTGGTCAATCTGTGGAGGTGGTCAATTAGAGAGGTTTTACTGTATAAGTAGTTCACATTGTTTCTCACTGAAATATCCTCCTTCGTCTAATGGCTGGAAGAGGGGTGAGGCGGTCAGGGGAAGGGGCGAATAAAATTACACTTACAACAAAAAGTCTGATGGGGGGGGGGGGAGTATATGAGACTTCAACATATCATGCTGAGTTGTGCGGATGACACAGGGGGGCTAGGGAGGGCAGTCTCAACTGGTAGTATCCATGGTTACAGAGAACCCTCATACATGAGGAGGTAGGTAACGGGAGTAATAACTGAGCACTCCCTTTTAATTACACGCGATACCCGCCTTATTAGCACCGTCCATATATTACCGGCGTCGTGTTGCTGAGTCATTTTCGATCTGGGAGTCTTCCATGTGGCATTTTTATTACCCTCTCCCTGCCCCACTTCCAGTCCCCACGTGACCACGTGACTGCTGAGTGGGTGGTGTGGGTGTGTGGGGGTGGCATAAATCTCTCACCACCTCTTATTGACTTGTTGAAGCCCTTGAACTATGTTGGGATTTTGGACGATGGTTTTCTTAATATATTATTAGTGTCAAAGCATTATTTGTCAGTGGTGGGACACCAGTGTTTCTCCTTTAATTTGAAAGGTTATTTATGCAAATATTATTTGCGAATGATTTTAGCATTAAGACATGAATCTATATGTACAGATGCACATATGTATATATGTGGGATGTATAACGTATTATACAAGTATAAATGATTGAAGGGAAATAAATGATATCCCTTCCTCCTGTGCTGCTGCATTGGTGGAGTACCCCCCTCTCTGGAGCGTGTTGTAACTGGGTGCCCCCCCCTGCACCACATATATGTATATGTGTGTATGTATATGATTATGTATATATATATACAGGTATCTACTCTATAATCTATTATGGGAATATAAACATATATTAGGGGAATATAAACAAGGACACTCCCACTTATCAGTTCTCTTCTATATATATATTAGTTATTATCTATTGTCCTACTCTAATGGGAGTTAGTTCCTGATTCTGACACTATGGCGCCACCTATGAGTGGCTCCTGGCCACATTGATACCAGCTGTGTCTGGTCACTACTGCCTCCATGTAAAATTCTTCGATTAAGTGTATATTGAATATCGAAATGGATAAATATGAAACAGTACTCCCTTTATAATGCTCACACCGGGGGAGGGAAACAATACCCCTTTAAGCACAATCCCTCCCCCTTATCTCGCCCAGCCACATGGTCACCACATGTTATGTACGCCCATGATAGCCAGGTGGTGGCCAAAGCTGGGTGGGAGGGGGTGAGTCCTTAAAGCAGCCAATGGAGAACTATGTTAAGGAGAGCTTATGTGGGAGAGGAGTGACTGGTGTGCATGAGTGTAAGAGCCAATAAGGATGTCTATAACATCCACTGTTGCATGTATCTAAAATATATATAAACTGAATAAAACTAAGGAACCGGACGATTATCTACCTACACTTCTGTTGGTGCTGTACTCGGATTGTGTGTTATGTCATGTGTTGTCTCTACTATGGGGTAAGCTCTAGCATGTTATTGATCTAATACAGATACAAAAGGGGGAATTGTGAATTGTACGCCTTATGCAGGATAATATGCCTTATTCTGGATATTATGCCTTATGCAGGAGATTAAGCCTTATACAGGATATTATGCCTTATACGGGATATTATGCCTTATACGGGATAGTAGGGCATTCTAGCCTGGTGGAGCAGTATAGCTAATAACATGAGTGAACATAATAAAAGTAACCATAACCCTCGTGTACCACCTAACTGGATCGGCCATCAATCACATTCAAACGCCCGCATATATGATATGCGGGGACCCGCAAATACAGGATTTCATATCCAGACCTGCGCGGATGGTCAGATTTTCACATTTATATATGTAAATATGCATGTGTTAGATATGTATATGTGAATGCATGTGTATAGTTGGTTGGTTGATTGTTGGAATTTCACATAATGGTAACATCATATCTGGATGGGTATCGACGTGTGACAGTGTGCACTCATGATGACTTTATAGTGCTGCCCTACTGGGAAATCAGGACACCAGCATCATGACCCAATATCCCACTCAGTCACATTATCCAAACACTGAGCTACCCAGTCCTTGGTTGCCCTATCCTAATAATGCTGAGCACCAATCTATGAAACAACAAGTATCAATTTGGTAAGTCATTGGTTTGACTCGAGCGGGAATCAAACTCCCCATCTTCCAAAGGGGAGGCCTGTGCTCTACCGATTCGGCCACCTCATCCGGTTGTGTATATGTGCTTTATAATTAATTATGCGGATATAAATAGAAGCACCTACGAACATGTTCGGGTATATATATATCTAGACATATGTATACATATGTGTAGATGTATTCGTATATGGTTATGCATATGTGTATATATGTATGCATGTAAATATATACATCTATACATCTACGGTATGAGTATTTCCATCTGTAATTATATAGTTTTTTTTATCTAGACTAGTTACCAGGTAATAAGTACATAAAGTAGACGACTGTAGGCAACATAGAATGTGCATTTCTGATTTGTAATGACATTGCACAAAATGGTGTCATCATCATCATGCTGTCAGTCGCAATGCGACAAAGACAGCTTTCATTTCTTAACCGCCATTCTCCATTTATCTCTCTGCTGTGAGAGTAATGTCCATGAGTCAGTCCTAATATCTGTCAGCTTCAGGTTTCTCTTTATAGTATCCTTGAACCAGATATGAGGGCGTCCTCTCTTTCTCTGACCAGAAGACAATTGAGAATAGAGGATCTGCTTTGGTAGCCTGTTTGTTGACATCCTCATCATGTGTGTCCAGTCCACTGGAAGTTCTTTCTGATCAGATTTTCCATAGAGGACAGCCCTGTCTAATCGAGTATTTCCCTGTTTGTCACTTCGTCCTTCTAGGTTATCCTCAAGATCGAACGCAGATTGCAGCTTGTACGGAGTCTATTACACACACATTTTAAGAAATTCAGACGGGCTTCATTTGGCAGTTGTGAGATCTGTATGTGAGCCTGATTCTACTCAGCTCATTTCGGGCTTAGGCCAGAGCGTATTCATGGTAGCTTTATAGTGTGACAAATGCTGCACGGTATTGAGACAATTGCCACGTTTTGAATGTAGTTATTGTTTAATTTAGACTTGGCGGGGGCTCAAACCTACGAAATACCCTACAGGAGGCACTTGAACATCAATCATCCTAGAAAAGCATCAACATTTCGAAACACAACACTGAGGGGCCATTCAAGCTTTTCAGCAGGTTCACAAGCATACCAAGCATACTACATTTCCAGAACGCTACCTCCCTCCGAAGTAGTACTCATCAACATTTTACAGAACATAAAGACGAGAATAAGAATGTTTTAAATATTAACATTTTATTAAATGATAAAAGTTGTACCTGACTGAGATCCCCCTCCGCCATCATACACTTTGTATGACGGTTAAAATGATTAAAACTTTGGATGGCCCCTTACCTAGATTTGATCTTATATATCCAATTTAGACATTGGAGCACTCAGGACCAGACGGGATGGCTGAATGAGTTAAGAGTCCGTCTCCCGTTTTAGTAGATCGTGGGATTCGAACCCACGGGTTCAAACCCTGGTCGAGTCAAACCAATGACTTAACAATTTATGTGTTGCTTCCTAGCCAGGCGCTCTGCATTATTAGGATAGAGCAAGGACTGGTTGGCTCAGTGTTAGGATAATATGACTGAGTGGGATATCTGGTCATGGTGCTGGTGGTCTGGTCTCCTAGCGGGGCAACACTATGAAGTCACCATGAGTGCACATTATCACAAGTTGCTACCCATCTTGATATGACCTTAGATGTTGCAAGGACGTAAAGCTGGAACAACCAACCAACTGGTGCACTCATTAAACATTTATCGCTGCGTAGAAGTAATACTAAACAATTTAATAATGTAGTGGCCCACGGCCCTCCGACCCACAGTCACACATGGAAGAACACCAAGATTCAATTCAGTGTACGCTTCGTCCTTGGTTTATTGAACCCTCTGCTCTTCGCGGCATCAGTAGTTGTCTGACCCGCCCCCTGACTCGCCAGATCCCACATCGACTCTATAGGTGTGTGCGGGGGGGGTGGGTCAGCCACACGCAGTAGAGGTCAGCCCAGTTGGGGTCTGACCGGTGGCTACCCGTGCCGCCACCTGGCGCAGTGCGTAGGTACTGCGCTGGTGCACGGCGTAGTCTCCGCTGCTACCGCGTGGTAGTAGAGCTCATGTTCAGACTACTACAATAACATAGTAGAAGTCAAACATATAATTGGTGAAGGCGATGATGTCTAGCATTTCAATCTGCACACTCACCTATTTACGGTTCCAACCAGTGGGCCATACCTGGTTCATCAAAGGCTATGGTATGTGTTGTCCTGTCTGTGGGAAAGTGCATATAAAAGACCCCTTGCTGCTTATTGGAAAGAGTAGTCTATGTGACGGCAGTGGGTTTCCACCAAAGAAATATGTCAGAACGACCATATGTTTGATGTCCAATAGTCGATGATACGAAAATCAATATGCTGTACAGGCAGCGTTAAATAAAACAAGATTTATTTTGTGCACACTCACATTAACTTTGCGTATTTTAATTTGTTTAATATCCAGAAATAACCATTAAAAATAACATTGACTTCAAACTAACTATAATAGATTGTTGCGATTAATCTAATAATGTGGGTTTAAAACCAACTTTTCACACATGAGATTTTGCGCCTGTGTTTTGTTTGAGGAATTGCACGTTGACGTCGTAGTGCAGTGGGCTCATGTAGGCGTCCCATGTGTGGGTGTCGGTGTGAGTGTGGGTGTGGGTGTGGGTGTGTAAGGGGGAGGGGGAGGGGGTGTGGGTGCGTATGAAGCTGTGGATGGGGGTGTGGGCATGGGTGTGGTGGTGGGTGTGGATGGGGGGCGGGTCTGGATGTGGATGTGGTGGTAAGTGTGGGGTGGCGGTGGGGGTGGGTGTGGATGTGGGTATGGATGTGGGTGGGCATGGGGGTGGGGGTGGATGTGGGGGTGGTGGTAAGTGTGGGTGTGGTGGTGGTGGTGGGTGTGGGTGGGTGTTGGTTTGGGGGTGGGTGTGGGTGTGGTGGTAAGTGTGGGGGTGGGGCGTGTGTGTGGTGTTGGGTTGGGTGTGGGTGTGGTGATGGGTGGGGGTGGTGGTGGGTGTGGTGGTGTGGGTGTGGATGTGGTGGTAAGTGTGGGTGTGGTGGTGGTGGGTGTGGCGGTGTGGGGGTGTGGGTGGGTGTGGGCATGGTGATGGGTGTGGTTGTGGTTGTGGTGGTGTGGATGTGGGGGTGGTGGTACTGTGGATGTGGGAGTGGGTGTGGGGCTGGGAGGGAGACGCCGGAGCCGGAAGCAGTGATCTTGTAGGGTGTTACATGTCGCACTACCTGATGGGAACGGTTGAACCACCTGTCACCGGGCGGGTGCCATGTCGTCAGTTTGTGGGAGTGTGTGGGGGTGTGGCGGTGTAGGGGTGTGGGATGTGGGTGGGTGAAGGGTGGTGGTGATGTGGGGTGGTGATGTGGGGTGGTGATGTGGGGTGGGGTGTGTGTGCATGGAGTGGGGGAAGTTGGTCAGGTGGGAGGGAGGGGTGATGAGACACGCACCTTAGAGTGGTTGTGTGTGGCTGTTTTTATTGATACGGTTTTTATTCTGCCCATAGCGTGTAAGCTGTCGCGAGGGTGGTTGTTTTCAATACTGGACAGCTGAGAGGAATGTTATCGTGTATGCCCGGGTTAGGATTCCGGGTTGTCATCCTGGACATCCACCAGCATTTATTTAAGTAGTTAGTATCTATGTTCGTTTTTTGTTGTTTTTTGGGGGTGTATATCTTCCTATCATATAACTAATATTGTAGCCTAGTAGGTACAGCTAGTGAGATGTTAGTAGGCTTGTGGATGAGGATGTGTTCCCAGAATTTGTTTGTTTGTTTTGTTTGCAGCTTTCCTTTCACTTGTGCCCTGTCCCTAGTTAGTGCCTAGATGTGCCAGAACACATCCATACTCTTCGGGACTGTGACCAGGTGCGTCGGCGGCAGCGTTAAATTGTTAACCATTGATCTTATGGCATTGTCCCTTACTTTTGGTTTTACCATCTTCCTTTCACCTGTGCCCTGTCCCTAGTTGGTACCCGGGTGCACCAGAACACACCCGTACTCTTCGGGACTGCGACATGGCGGCGGGTTGTGGTATTTTCTCATGCCATAGTGTATTATAGGTTGGGTTCGGTGAGCATGGTTGGTCTGTCCATACCTTTCGTGATTTGTGGCGGGGATAAGTGGGTGACAGGTGGGTGGGGGTGGAAGGTGGTTGTTGGGGTGAGAGGTGTGGGTGAGAGGTGAAAGGTGGAGGTGGGGGTTTGAGGTGCGGGTAGGATTGCGGTTTGGCAAGAGAGGTGGGGATAGGGTGAGAGGTGGAGGGTGGGAGGGAGAGGTGTGGCAGTCCCAATGGTGGAGCAATGGATGGTGATGTTGGATGGGGGTGGGAAGTGGGGGTGAGAGGTTGGGGTGAGAGGTGAGGATGGGGGTGAGAGGCGGGGTGAGAGTTGAAAGGTGGGGGTGAGAGGTCGGTGGCTAATGGTGGAGCGATGGCTGGCGATGTTGTCTGTCCAAAATGGCTGTTGTGACATGAGGCTTGTTGTGCCGGGTGTGTCCACAATAATGGTCTGCCCAGATCTGACACCTTTCTCCATGCGCTCGATCTGTGTACACAGATTTTCCCATTTCGGTTTGGCTCCGAATTCCCCAGTGCTGCTTTTAGCCTGTCAACAGTTTCATGTCAAGGAGACGTTGGGTAGTGGCGGGTGGCCTGAAAAATCAGTCACCCCCGGAGACAAGGATGGGGCAATGCTTAATATAGACTCTCTTCTACATTGTTTGATTTATTTATTTCCCAGAATCCTCCCTGTGTTCCTGCCTGCTTAACTGCTACCTGGTTGGGTGAGCTGTGCTGAACTTCAAAAAGTAATGTTTGTTTTATTTAACGACGCCTCTAGAGCGCATTGATTTTTGTCATTGATTATTGGATGTCAAGCATATGGTCATTCTGATATTTAGGAGGAAACCCACTGCCGCCATGTAGGCTGCTCTTTCCAATAAGCAGCAAGGGGTCTTTTATATGCACTTTCCCACAAACATGAAAAAATAGGAAAGCTTGTTTTATTTAAAGAATCCTCTAGAGCACATTGACTTTTATCTTCGGCTATTGGGCGTCAAACATATAGTCATTCTGACATAATTCTTTGTAGGAAACCTTCTCCCGCCACATAGGCTACTCTTTCCAATAAGCAGCAAGGAGTCTTTCATATGCACTCTCTCAGAGACAGGACAGCACATACCACAACATTTGATGAACCAGTTGTGGACTACTAGTTGGAATGTAAAATAACCCAAACTGCAAATGGGTCCACTGAGAAGGATTGATAGGATGACCAACACCTTCACAGGTGGACACCCTGCCCCCTGAGCTATGTCCCGCTCCCTTAACTTCAAAGATCCTCCCCTCCATCAGTTGACAATGCCTTTTTTATATATATAGAATGTGTGCATGGTTAACGCTGTCAACGGCAGCTAATATTTCTATGTCTCGCTCTCATATATATATGTACATATACATTGTATGGATATATGTATACATATAAGCAGACCAATTAATCATCCAAATGAAATCGAAATTTGTTTTACCCCAAAGCCAAATACTTATATATAAAGGAGTAGACACCTAGAACTATACACCTAGAAATGTCCACAATTCCATACAGCCAGGCTTATTTGCTGACCTTGCATACCAATATATAAAGAATGGGGCTATTTGCACAGCTGCTTTGCTCTGCGAATTAGCGGTAGAATGATTGTTATTTGCAGAGCTGCACATAAAATTCTGTTATTTATGAGCGATGACTATTAAGATCAAATTCTGTTATTTATGAGCATGACTTAATAATAATAGAGTGCTAAGATTGAAAACAGCCAATAGACGGTAGTCACTGTCACTGCAAATAATAACCATTCTTCAACTAATTCGCAGACCAGCTCTGCAAATAATAATCATTATTCAGCTAGTTAGCAGAGCAAAGCAGCCCTGGAAAGCATTACGATGAAAACAAAAGGCAAAATAATTCTGCACATGTGCATGCACAGTAAAATGATTCACATGCACAGTAAAATGATGCATGCTGATTGGTTGGTTGTAGGTCTGCGAATTAAAGTATTGATGTTCGGTCCGTCCGTTAAGCACCAGTCACAGCTCACCGGACTGAGTAGCGAAATGTATCGAAATGGTGCGTAATTGGGTCAATTGCCACCAGACAAAACGAACAACAACGGACAAGTACCGTACATGTACCGGACGAGAACCGGACGAGAACCGGACTGACCGACCATCAACCGGACACGTACCGGACTGTCCGGTAAGCACCTGTCACACCTTACCAGACTGAGTACCGGAGACCACCGGACAAAGAATGTTCTAGTCCGGTGCTCTCCGGTACACAAAATGTATTGAAATGTATCGAAATGGAGCATAATTGGGTCAATTGCCGCCGGGCGACCAGACAAGTACCGTACATGTACCGTACATGTACCGGACGAGAACCGGACGAGAACCGGATGGGTACCGGACATGTACCGGACACCAACGGATGGGTACCGGGCATGCATGGATGGGTACCGGATGGGTACCGGACACCAACCGGACAGGTCAGTCAGTCTAGCGGTGTCCGGTAGAAGTTTTCTGCATGCTCAAAACTTGTACCGGACACCGCCGGACACCAAGGGACACCGCCAGATGGGTACCAGACATGTACCAGATATCTCCGTACAGTACCGGAAAGTGTCCGGTTCTCGTCCGGTTACCCAGTCCGGTAAGGTGTGACTGGGCCTTCAGCAGTCTGGTTTGTCCGGTGACGTTCTCGCTACCGGACAATTCCGGAAGCCAACCAGACACGTACCGGATGGGTACCGGACATGAACCGGACACCAACAGGACATGTCAGTCCAGCGGTGTCCGTTAAAAGTTTTGTGCATGTTCAAAACTTGTACCGGACACCACCGGACGAGAACAGATGAGAACCGGACATCGTCGTATATCACCGGGCAGTGTCCGGTTCCCCAGTCCAGTAAGGTGAGACTGGGCCTTAGACAATCAGTTGTTATCCGGTCTCGTCCGGTTATCATCCGATTCTCGTCTGTTGGCTATGTGTTAATGTACATTCCTTGTCCATTAAGCGTTCGTTTCGTCCTGCCACCTTTGAACTGAAAGTTCCAGTCAGACCTCACCGGATTGAGGAACCGGACAGAAACTGGACACTGTCCGGTGAAATATGGCACTGTACGGTTTATATATGGTTGGAATACGGCGTGTCCGTTCTGTGTCCAGTTGTGTTCGGTGTGTACGGTAGCAAGTTTTGAACATACACAAAACTTGTACCGGACACCGCTGGACTGGCGTGTATGGTTGGTGTCCGTTTTAAGTCTGTTTTGTCAATTTGTCCGTTTAATGTCCGGTGCCCATCCGTTAGGTGTCCGGTTTGTATCCTGAAGAGTCCGTTGATGGTGCTGTGGGAATTTGGTCCGTCGGTTTTTGGTGCATCGTTGAACAGTCCGGTAGGTGTCCGTTTGTTGCTGATTGGTAACCGGTTGGTGTACGGTCCCGTCTTTTAGACATTTGGTTGCCATCCGGTTATCGTCCGGTTATCGTCCGGTGGCTATTCGTTAACGTATGTTCCTTGTCCGTTTAGCGTTCGTTTCATCTGGTACATTTCGGTACATTTTGACACTGGACACCAACAGACTAGACACTTCTTTGTCCTGTGGTGTCTGGTACTCAGTCCGGTAAGATCAGATTGGGCCAAAGTGCAACATTTCGACACATTTCGGTACATTTTAATAACGAAAACCAACCGGATTAGAAAATTCTTTGTCCGTTTGTGTCCGGTACTCAATCCGGTAAGGTGTGACAGGCACTTGAGAAACTGCATTATGAAGGAGCTCCCCCTTTCCCCCATGGAGGTGTCCCATACGACAGAGTGCATACTGGGTAAACCTGTCCCCTCTCACCCTGCCACACACACATACACACGGACACACACACAGCGGGGGCGTTGGCCGAATCGGTAGAGGCGGGTCTCGCATGTGGGAGATTGAGAGTTTGGTTCCCGTTCAAGTCAAACCAATGACTTATCAAATTTATACTTGTCGCTTCCTAGCCTGGCACTCGGCATTAATAGGATAGGGCAAGGACTGGTAGGCTCAGTGTCAGGATAATGTGACTGAGTGGGATATCGGGTCATGGTGCCGGTGGCCTAATTTCCCGGTGGGGCAGCACATTAGAGTTGCCATGAGTGCAAACTGTCACAAGTTGATACCCGTCCTGATATGACCAGTCCTGACATGCAGATGTTGCCAGGACGTAAAACTCCAAAGAGCAAACAACCAACCCTTTTGCAATGGATTACATAATCAGAGTGCTTTCCTTTAATACATTGCTTCCATATGTGTCGATGCTAATGCCAGTGTGTACATGAGTGTTACCGTGGTTACAACTGAGGTGACATCAACGGCTGATTGACCCGAGTAATCATATACTATCTCCACAGTGTCCAGTCTATATTAATTAATTAGGCCGTAAATAACTCCCCGAGAATACAGTCGGTTGCCAGGTTACGAAATACATTGTGTACAAACTATGATAGCCATATTTGATACACTATGCGTGTGGTTATATAAAGTGGTTTTGGTCATATTGATTGATGCGTTGTTATACAGGTCGTTAATATATGCTTAAAATTATTGGTGTGAATGAAAATTTGGAGTGTCCGTTAGGGACAGGTCAAACCAGTGGTGGCGCCACCGGTCCGAGCGTGCGCATAGTCGAGGTGGAGCAGAGTAGTACAGTGAAACCTCCCTAACCGACCACCTCCACCGATCGACCACTCCCCTATATCGATCGCTTTATTTGGGTCTTAACAATACCATTGTATCCATATTCTAACTCCCCAAACCAACCACATCCCTAAATGGACCACTTAAAGTCGGTTCCAAGGTCGGTCGATTTATAGAGGTTTTACTGTATATACAGCAGCAATAATGACGATGATAAGTTCCATCCCACGCGTTTATACTCGCCTAATACCTATACATCATATATATATGTATACACATACATACATTTATATACATATCTATGCATATATACATATTTATACATATATGTGTACTATAATATATTATATGAATATAAATACGGAGCGTATTCATCTTCTGAGTTATTGTATTAATTTGCAGAGCATTTCTGCTATTCAAACCTGATACTTATAATAATATCTATATATATATAAATATATATATATCTATGTATACATAGCTATACATATACATCCATATCCGGGTATGCGGGTATTGCAGTATCTCAGATACCTGCTAAAATACCTCAGAGAGTTTGATGCCACTGCCTTGCAAAGTTGTAAACCACTGCCTTGTGGTACAAGTTCTTGATAGAACCGAAGGCTAAGGGAGCAAACCCTAACAGAAAACCATGTTACCATGGCAGCATCAAGAGTGGTGATGAATGGAACTCCCAACATCTCCTGACCAGCCGATGCATGGACAAATAGTTTGCAGCTGTCTTGACGTGTTCTTGCCGGTGTGAGACCTTTATTTGCTTCCCGAGAGAGTGCCGCTAGTAACTTCGAAAAGCCAGCAGCACTTCAACACTTTGCAAGCAGCTTTTATGAAATGTACAACCGCACAAAGTGGCGGTTAAATAATGAAGGCCGTGGCTACGCGTACGTGAGCCGTATTCATAGCCTGCCGGTCTAAACGTAGGGCAATGTCTGCGCATGCGCCCTAGTTCCTCACATATCTTTAGCCTCCTTGGCTACGCATACGTGAACCCAAGACTTAGCGACACGTACAGTGGCATTATGCGGAATGACATCAACTATACTTTTAAATGGGAGGAAATAGTTCTAAATAAGATAATTAGATTGTAGCAGTGAATAGAGTTGGGCTTTTTGTTTTATTTACATTTGCTATAACACTGCCGATGCGATTCTTCAATTTTGTGTTTAATTTGACTGAATTTCACTTATTGAGTAAGTCATGCTCCTAAATAACATTATTTCACCCCCCAAGTGAATATTCATGGTTCTAAATAACAGAATTAGATCGTAGCAGTGAATAGATTTGTGCTTTTTGTTTTATTTACATTCGCAATAACGCCGCCGATGTGTCGGCGGCGTTCATATCGCTCGGATTTTATGAGCTTTGAAAAATGTCAGTTTGAATTATTTGTGCAAACAGCCAAAATATACGTTTTCCAAGCTGCAATATCTCACTTTCGAATGCAGCTAGAGCCTTGTAATTGTGTATGTCATCATACTTTGGCAGCAGGTACGTTTTCTGCGAGTTTCAGATGATTTGGTCAATTAAACCAAAAATAAGAGTGAGTATACCTAATTTCATCTCTAGCGCTCAACACTATGTCCACCTAGATAAAGGATTCACCCGGTACTCGCAGTACACGGGTGAATACCAATCCTATATAAAAACGGTCGAAAAAGCGGGTTAATGAAATGAGAGCCTAATTTCACAATCTAAGAAGCAACATTTATTCTTTGTAGACGTCTTCATATTTACCCGTGACTTTTGAGTTGGAAAATATAATAAAACATATACTTTAATGCAATTTAAAAGTGAAATCGACGGCGTTCTCTGGCCGCCATCTTGTCTTTTTGCATTCTCTCCCAATTCACCAACTCTGTGCCAATATATGCAGCCATTTGATACTGGAACCACAGCTTCTAGTTCATGTTCCATACTAAACCTATTTTCGCCTGTATTTACACTACGTTGTCATTCACCCGTGTACTACAAGTGCCGGGTGAATCTGTTATCTACGTCCACCATGCTCAACGTAAACAGATTGTCTGCCCAGTACACTTGTCACTTAGTGAAGCATATTTTTAATAAAATAATGTCAAAAAGTGCAATTTATAACCAAAGAACCATTGTCGTCTGTGCATTTCATCTCTCGCGCACAACAACACTACGTCCACCATGATCAACTTAAACAGTGTTACTGACAAATTTCAAACGGATGCGCGCGCATTCTCACGAAACTCACGTACGTCTAGACCGCCAGGCTACGCACACGGCTCACGTACGCGTATACACTACGAATATTGAAAGCAGTCTTTGTCGCATTCCTAGTTACAGCATGATGATGACGACAAATAGTTTTGTGCCTGTCTTGACATGTTCTTGCCGGTGTGAAACCTCTATTTGCTCCCCGAGAGAGTGCCGCTGGTAACTTGCAAAAGCCAGCAGCACTTCAACAATTTTGCAGGCAGCTTTCATGAACCACCATCAAGAGAAACCTGAAGCCGAGAGGCATTAAGACCGACTCATAGACATCACTCTCACAGCAGAGAGCTAAATGGAGAGCGGCAGTCAAGTAATGAAGTCATTGATGACTTCCAGCATGATGATTATGACATACATATGTATGCATCTATGTGTACTATAATATGTTATATGAATATGAACACCGAGTGTATTCATCATCTGATTTACTGGATAGATTTACATTTCTGCTATGCTATTTCAATGTACCGTCCGCTGTGAACTTAAACATTTAGCCTTGCAACCTTCCGAGTTTGGTTCTTAAGTTTGGCCTAGGACCGCATGGGTGCATTCGCAAGTTTCATCTAATTACAGCCCGGAAGCGCCTTTAGTTGAATTGCATTTCTAGGAATATTTTCCTGAAAATGTGTAGATCATAGAAGAAATACAGTGCTATCCGATTTCAAGGTCATTCAGACGCTCTTCGACTGTAAACGCAAGAAACTCGGGGTCACAGTTGGGTGCACCCAGTCCCAAAGACTTAAATAAACACAGCATTTGTTCAAAGGGGGGAGGTGGACTTCAAAATGGATCAACTGGAAGATCTCGGTCTGATCTCAGAATGTATCCTTCATACCACCACCGGGTAATGCGGCCACCCCGCTATCTGAGTACTAATTGCCTTGTGACACGACCGACTGTTTTAACCAGGTGTCACTCTAAGTGGGTCTTGATAATCCCAGTATCGGGGGGAATAATGCATTGGCTCCTTCACCCCCCACACCTCATGTGTGGCAGTAGGTGTGTGTAGGGGAGTGGTTGTTGGAGTCTTACGTCCTGGCAACATCTAAGGTCCTGAAAGTAGACAAACTACGCCTCACCTATGACCTACACACAAGAACTAAAATAAAGCTACTAGAAAACGAAGGATAATCCACCTCAAAACATTAGCATATGGATATAGCCAAGACATTAAGCATCTAACCCAACCACTAAGGGACACCAGAGGAAGCAAGGAGGAAGCAAGGCACCACTACTAAGGCAGACCAGAAGCCAGATCAAAGCCCATTAAGGGAGCACACTGGAAATGGCCGCCAAGGCATGGAATGCGCAAACGGTGAAAGAAAGACAAATCCCTGACCTAAAGACGTACAAAAAATATCTGTGCAAAATTAAAAAAACTGGGAACCTGAACTGAACTACACCACAAGGGGGCAGGTGATATGTCAAGGCCCACCAACTGGACAGCCCAGGGTGGGGTAACCGGAAATATAAAAGCCAGATAACATATCCCACAATATAAATCAAATCAAATTCAAACAAACATAACTCAACCACCTATTACGTACAAGCCTATGGATATGTAAATAAAATAGGCTAGTATAGAATTAAGTAGAAAAAAGTGGAAAACTCTTCCCAAGAAAACCGCAAAACACTAACATAGAACCTTAAGAAAACAACTAACATAGTAATAAGAATAAAACAAAAATACAGTGTAAAAGGTGGCCCCAACAAAACTACCATAGGCTACTAAACATACCTACAAACTGTCTATCTGCTACTGAAATGCAGACAATCAAATAACTTATCAGCAGCTACTGTTTGGTAAGACAACACCAACACTACAGCTGGCCAGCATCGAAAACAAGCCTGGGTACCCGGGCTTACATGCTATGGATAGTATAAATACAGCCTCAATAAAAAAATAAAAAATAAAAAAAGGTCATACCAGGACGGGTACAGACAGTGTGCACTCATGGCGACTCTATTGTGCTGCCCCACTGGGAACTCAGGCTGCCGGCACCATCACCCAATATCCCACTCATTCACATTATCCTGAGCTAACCAGTCCTTGCCTTATCCTATTAATGCCGAGCACCTGGCTAGGAAGCGACAAGTATCAATTTTATAATTCATTGCTTTGACTTGACCTGGAACCGAACTCCAGATCTCCTGCACACATATATAGTAGTAATATGGCAGAAACTCAAAACCATCGGATTATACAAATATTAAGGTCACTTCACTCAAAGCTAAGGTCAAATCAATCATAGCTATCACCATAATGTATATTTATATACATTAATAGAGCGGAAACTCAGAACCATCGGATCATGCAACTTCAATATCTTTGCAGAGATGTCCATTGATGCTTATCGACTTGTTTTCAACGTTGTGTGCCCACCATCACCTCAGAGGTTCCGCCGTCCGCCACCAGACGGCGTTAAGAGTGTATTAAAGGAAGTGGGCAGGATTACACTCCACGGCAGACCCAGGCGGGGGGGGGGGCGGGTGAAGGGGAGGGGGTGGAGGGGGGTGAGGGGTGGTGGCAGAGGCCTAATACCCCTGTCACACTATGACGTAATGAGCAAACGTAAGCCTGACGTCATCACGTTTCGTCATTACGTTGATGTACATTGGGTTACGTTATGATGACGTCAGAATGATGTTAGACTGACGTCAAGCTACGTCACATTACGTCATGTTACGTCGGCACGCGTCAAAGTTTTGAACCTGTTCAAAACTTTCGACGTAACTCGAACGTAAGGGTTTACGTTCGCCGTACATTCTGTACACATTCAGCGAATGTCAATGACATTAAAAGGACTTTAGTCAAACGCTGCTCACTACTTTCAACTATGTTCCACTACGTTGACCCGCATTAAACCCGGTGGAAACGTCCACGTGGCGTAATGGGAATGTCAGGAGAACGTCAGGAGAACGTACGTTCAACATACATTCAATGTTTCGCCACCGTGTCATGACGTATGTAACGTCATGTAACGTAGTTCTGGCGATGGAATAATGTTCATAACGTTCTGTGAGCGTAATGACGTCCTCTCTCGTTGAATTACGGTATCGCTACGCTTTACCGACGTTACGCTGTCGTCAACTACGGTGCATCCACGTTCAACTTGTGCCCAAATTTGCATACTATGCCGAGAAGTTCAACGCTCTTCACGTTCTCCCTACGCTGACGTCGTTACGTCGTAGTGTGACAGGGCCTTTATGTCGGCACTGAGGCAACCTCTTTCAAGTGACATTGATTAGAGTACAGTGAAACCCCAATTTTACGTGCCCTGATTTAATGCAAATTCGGAAAGGTAAAGGTTGTTTTATTTAACGACGCCTCTAGAGCACAGTGATGTTTATCATCGGCTATTGGATATCCAACATATGGTCATTCTGAAATATTTCTTTTGAGGAAACCTGTTGCTGCAACATCGGATACTCTTTCCGATAAGCAGCAAGGGATCTTTTATATGGATACAGCACATACCACAGCCTTTGATGAACCAGTTGTGAACCACTGGTTGGAACAGAAAATAGCCCAAACTGCAAATGGGTCCACTGAGCATGATCGATCGTATAACCGACACCTTCACAGGTGGACACGCTACAGCCTGAGCTATGTCCTGCTTCCCTAATGAGACCAGACGGGATGGCCAAATGAGTTAGAGCGTCCTTCTCCCGTGTTGGTAGACCATGGGATCGTGGGTTCGAACCCTGGTCGAGTCAAATCAATGATTTATAAATTGATACCTGTTGCTTCCTAGCCAGGCACTCAGCATTATTAGGATAGGGCAAGGACTGGTTGGCTCAGTGTCAGGATAATGTGACTGTTTGGGATATCAGGTCATGGTGCTAGTGGCCTGGTCTCCCAGTGGGGCAGCACTATAAAGTTGCCATGAGTGTGCACTGTCATAAGTCGGTACCAGTCCTGATTTGACTTTAGATGTTGCTAGGACGTAAAACAACAACAACAACAAACAAAGAACAACAAAAGACAGCTTCCATAATGCGAATTCGGATATAGATCTAACACTATGAGTCATTGGATCCGGAATTCTTTAATCTAAAAGTAGTTCAATGAACTAAACCCCGATTTAGCGCGACCCCACTTTTTTTTTGTTTCGCGATGACATTTTATGGATCCCAATGATGGCGTTATAACAGGGTTTCACTGTAAGTGGGCGGGGCCTTTGCATAAGCCAGGATGTTTCTTTATAAGTGCCCTTTCCAAAGCCCTCTAGTTGTGTCCTCTGTAGAGCAGGACTCAATCAAAAGCTTTCTATCTCAGGGAAGGCAAGTTGTGCTTTAATCGATTGGATGGCTCTGATGAGTGTCTCGGCTGGGTATGTTATTTACAGCTCCCAGTAGGAGCAAAGAGAGAGTCTGTGTGTCAGTGGAGTTTTATGGATTCCAGGTGGCGCCACCTGAGGTGATCAGGGGGATCAGGAACTTGAATGTGATTCCCACACGGGGTAGGACCAGGTTTATATATGAAATAAAGAAGCCTGGAAATAAGATGTAAAATAGTTTGTTTAATGGGACATGATGAGCCCCCACCCCCGACCCCCACCCCCCACACATCACCACCCCCCACCCCCACCCTCACCTACAATTACGCAGCGATGTGGTATTCATACACCGGACGTGGTGGTCGAATCGATAGAGTGTAGGCCTCCCGTGTGAGAGATCGGGAGTTCGATCCCCCTCCAAGTCAAACCAATGACTGGTTAGCTCAGTCTCAGGATAATGTGACTGAATAGGATATTGGGGTATGGTGCTGGCGGCCTGATTTCCCAGTGAGACAGCACTATAAAGTCGCCATGAGTGCGCACTGTCACAGATTGCTACCTGTCCTGATATGACATTAGATGTTGCCAGGGTGTAAAACTCCAACAACCAACCAACTGGTATTCATACAGTGTACAGTTATAGTGCCACAGAGAGCAAGGAGGTGGCATCACACTAATCTGGGAAGTTTTGTTTAGAAAGGAAGGCGACGTAGCTGAGGCAGTAGAGTGTCCACCTGTGAAGCTGTCGGTTATCGGATCGATCCTGTTCAGTGAACCCATTTGCAGTTTGGGTTATTTTCTCTTCCAACCAGTGGTCCACAACTGGTTCATCAAGCACTGTGATATATGATGTCCTGTCTGTGGGAAAGTGCATATAAAAGACCCCTTGCTGTTTATCGGAAAGAGTCGCCTATCTGGGGGCTACGGGTTTCCTCCAATGAAATATGCCAGAATGACCATTTGTTTGACATCCAATAGCTGATGATAAAAATCAATGTGCTCTAGAGGCGTCATTAAATAAAACAAACTTTACTTTGCTTAGAACATTCCGAGCCAGATTAGTGGCTACCGACCTATACAAAGACCATGTTACCAATGTTTGTTTGTTTATTGTTGTTTTACGTCCTAGCAACATCTAAGCTCATATCAGGACGGGTGTTACCAATGAGGAAGTCCATGCCAAAATCCACCTGCCAATTGAACCATACAAAGATCTCCTAATTAGTGTAGACAGATGCAAACTACAGTAGTATAGCCATACTTCCCGTTAGTGGGGGAATGCAAATGGTCTATAATGGTAAATGGTATATCATGCCAGGTGCATGAATGTATTTATATAGTTGCTGATGATACTTTACTCATGGTTAATAGTCATTATGTATTAGTCAGATAGTGTGAAAGAGGAACTAGAGATAGTGTATAAGGGACACTTAGAGCTCTACCCACTACCCCCTTCCCCCTCTGTTAGTCACGGATCACCATACACTCAGCTCAAGCAGGTGGTGGCCAAGCAGCCACACCGCAAGGTGGTGGTGGGCAGATCACTGTAGCCATGGTGACACAGGAATGCTTGATGTTCATTGCTGGAACTGTAATTGCTTGATTCTCATTGGAGAACATGGTCAGGTGGTATGCCATACCAGATCCATGTACCACTATATAATAATAAACCTGAGGGCATTGTCTCTCTCTACTTTCATTATTTATACTCTTCCTTTCTCGTCTTGCCTGTATTGATTTCATTATAGCCTGCCTACACAACCACAGATTCCAGCCGATTTATAAGGTGTTGTCAGGTTATATTAGTATCGAGACATGCACTTCACAACCTTTAAATAAGACCGTGAGATGAGCCGGGTATTTGAATCAATATGTGTATCTTCCTTTAGTCTATTAGCAGATACCTGCAGTTTATCATTGTTCATATAATTTATACTCACACAATAAATTATACATACCACACATGTAGATGCATCTATATATAAATGGTGGTGAATGAGCGAGTGCACATTTGGTCAAAGTCCCTATAATACTAAGACGGCTCACTCCCTATCTCTCCAATGTAAATTGTGCAGTGCTACCTTGTGGTGGGTTTGATCAGCTGGCTGCTGGTTGGTGTTTCACATGTAAACACATACAATTATATTATTCATGAGATAGGTAAGTATGAATACACATCAATATGAAATTGCTATGAACAAATACACATGATCATCAGCATCATCAGGATCACCATCATCACACATCTTTCACATTCATATATACATTTATACATATAATATAGCACCTGTTTAACCAAGAGAACAGCCTGATCATTTTGATTACACAGTACAGGCTGAGTGAGCCGTCTTAGTATTATAGGGTCTTTGGCTTGGTACCATAGCCCTTAAACACCCTCTCCCTAAAAGCAGGTTCTTTTGAAGAAACCCAAGTGGCGGGGTGGTGAGGGTGAGACCGGGGGGGGGGGGGGGCACGCACAAAGACCCTCCTGCCAATCACTCACAGTGGCACCTCCCCCCTCCCATCACTCGCTGCCACCAGCCTCACATATTCCCCCTCAGCCAATCACACCCCACACAGAGCTGACCAGCATAAGCTCTCCCGAACCCATGATCACTCCGCATCACCCATCCGGACTGACCAATACTCTCATTTTACCCACCCACCCACACCACAATTTCTACATCATATTATATTACTCATAAATGAATTTAATTATTTTAATTAACTAAACTTAACCTTTATTAATTACTCATAAATTTATTATTGCTCATTAAGTAACTACTGTTACCCGCTAGTTGCTCTGTCTTCAACTCACCTCGCCTTGCTCACCTGTCACACTCCACTCATCCCACTCTCATCTCAATCAATCAATCAATAGTTCCATCCTCTAGTCGAGGGTTGGATGCAATGGTTCTCCACTTGTCCCGATGTTGTGCTGTTCTGATAGACTGTGAATAATTCAAGCCTGTCCACTGTGAAATATTTGTAAACCATGATGTTCTTGGTCTCCCTCTCCCTCTGCTGCCATTCACCTTCCCTTCCAACAATGTACGGTATATTGAACTCTGACGAATGATGTGGCCAAAATAAATAAGTTTCTTTGTCTGTATAGTGGCAAACAAGCTTTTCTTATTTTTAATTTTTCTGAGAACTTCTTTGTTGGTGATCTTCTTTGTCCATGATATTTTCATCATCCTTCGATAAGTCCACATCTCAAATGCTGCTAAACGTTTGTACATTTTCTTAGAGATTGTCCATGTCTCAGCCCCATACATTAGAGTAGACCACACATAACACTGAAGAATACGCTTCCTTGTTTGTATTAATATCTTACTTGATGTTAACACTCTATACATTTTGGAGAATGTTGTTCGGGCTATTGTTATCCTTCTTTTAATTTCTTCCTCACATCTCCCATCATTTGTAATCTTTTGTCCGAGATATATGAATTCGGATACTTGTTCTATGTTTGTGCCATCTATGGTTATATTGACATTTGGTTTATCTGTCTTATTACTTCCTGGCATTCATCTTCATGTTGAATAGTATTCCAGCTTTATTGATTCTATTCACTATATCTTGTAGGTTTTTCTCACTGTCTGCTAGTATTACACTGTCATCGGCATATCTAAGATTGTTGACGTTCATGCCACCTATTGTCACTCCCTTGCAATCTTCAATGTGTCTGAAAATCATCTCTGTGTACAGGTTAAATAGACATGTTGACAATACACACCCCTGTCGAACTCCTCGTTTAATCATAACTTCATCCGATAGGCCCTGCTCCATTTTTATAAATGCACGTTGTGTCATCTACCTGACTGCTATCACCACATGACATTGTTCCGTGCAGCTCTCAGTACGCCACAATCGACAAATGTATAGCCCCCGGGGGCTGCCAGGAATAAACCCATGTTATCCCAACTCATGCCTCCTCGTCCTATGTACCAATAGCTGCAATGGTTTAATTCAATATTGAATAAAACAAGACGAGAGATTTCTGTGCTTAGGTTCTTGGGGTTTTTTTCTGACAGGAGTCAGCCTTGCATTCTTTGACTATGTTTGAAACTGATTGTGAAGATAAGATAAGAGTCCAGTAAAGGAGTTTCTACTGGTGTCTGACGTAGAACATAGGGGGCGCTAAGGTGTCTGCTACGGGAAAACTTGTGTATATATATATGTTATATATATATAGCTACACATATATTATATAATGTATAAGTTACATAAACATATATATACGTATAGATACATCTAGCTATGACCGATATGCAGGAGCAGTGTTCTAATTTAAGCAAACAGCGGGATGTAGCTCAAGCAGTCCAGCTGTATAGTTGTGGGTCATCCTATCAATCCTGCTCAGTGGACACATTTGCAATTTGGGCTATTTTCCGTTCCAACCAGTGGTCCTAAAATCGTTCATCAAAGGCTGTGGTATGTGCTGTCCTGTCTGTGGGAACGTGCATATCAAAGACCCCTGGCTGCTTATCGGAAACGGTAACCTATGTGGCGGTAGCAGATTTCCTCTAAAGAAATATGTCAGAATGACAAAATATTTGATGTCCAAAAGCCGATGATAAACATCCATGTGCTCTAGATGCGTCAATAAATAAAACAAACTTTCCTTTAAAATTTAAGCAAGGTAAGACACTGAATTAAATATTTCATGGCTACTGAAAATATGCATGTACATATATGTGTACATATAAGTATGCATATCAATTTAATCAAGAAGTTCTACTGATATATATATGAACTACTAATATATATATATATATATATATATATATATGAAAAGTTCAGGCAGAGAGCCGCCTAAACACTAGTGCCAAAAATCAATGAAATTAAAGATTTTTGCCTGAAGGTTTTTTCCATTCTAACTAATTCCACTTTTCTTGTGATGAGATAATAGAGCAATGAACAACAAAATGGATAGAGTCTGTGTAAAAAAAAAATGAACGCTTCGAAGGTTTGACTCTAATTGTTATCTACATTTTTGGATTGGCGTTTACAGGGTTGTGTGCGTTAAATCCTCAAATAAAGGATAGATTCAAGGTCAGCTGGTTGAAGGATTGTAGGATATTTTAAGATTAGAAATACATGAAAGAAGGCATGCATTGGTCTTCAAGAAGTAGAAATAGAAATTCAATTTGGCTAATAGCCCTTGGATAAATGCAGGGATGGCTGGGTGAAGGATTACATTAGCTGTAGAATCGAAGGGCTGGGAAGAAGGGAGAATGTGGGGGGTGAAGGCTTACATTAGCTGTAGAATCTAAGGTCTGAGAAGAAGGGAGAATGTGGGGGTGGATTGTGGGGTGTGGGGTGTGAAGGTCTTAGATTAGTGTAGCTCTAGGGTCTGGTAAGATGGGAGAATTGTGGTGAGGTCGAGCGGTGGGGTGAAGGTTAATTAGCTGTTAGAATCTAAGGAGTCTGGGAAGAAAAGGGACGAATGTGGTGGTGGGGGGGGAGGGTGAGCTTACATTAGCTGTAGATCTAATGGTCTGAGAAGAAGGTGAGATGTGAGGGGGTGAAGCTTTACAGATTAAAAAACTGTGAATCTACGGTCTGGAAGACGGGGAATGTGCGGGGGTGGGGTGAAAAGGCTTAAATTAGCTGTAGAATCTACGTCTGGGAAGAAGGCGAGAATGTGGTTGGGGTGGGGTGAAGCTTGACATTTGCTGTAGAATCTACGTGTCTGGGAAAGAAGTGGGAGATTGTGGGGGTTTGGGGGTGTGAAGGTATAGATTAGCTGTAGCAATATATGGTCTGGAATAGAAGGAGGAATGTGGGGGTGGGGTGAAGGCTTTTTAAATTAGCTGTAGAAATTATTGGTCTGGGAAGAGGGGAGATGTGGGGGTGGGGGTGAATGTCTTAGATTAGCTGTAGATTATATGGTCTGGAAGAAGGGTGGAGAGAGAATGTGGGGGGGTGGGGTGAAGGAACTTACATTACTGTGAATCTTTGGGTCTGGGAAGAGAGTGAGAATGTGGGGAGGGGGGGGGGGGGGGTTGAAGGCTTACAATTAGCTGTACGTCAGAATCTATGGTCTGGGATGAAGGAGATGTGGGGGTGGGGGTGGAAAGGCTTTACATTGCTGTTGAATCTATGGGTCTGGAGAAGGGAGATGTGGGGGTGGGGGGTTTGAAGGCTTAGATTAGCTGTCAGAATCTATGTCTGGGAAGGAAAGGGAGAATGTGGGGGGGGGTGGGGGTTGAAGGCTTTCATTAGCTGTAGAAGCTAAGGTCTGGATGATGGGGGAATTGTGGGGGTGTGGGTTGTGGAAGGCTTACGATTACCTGTACGAATCTAAGGTTGGAAGAAGGGAGGAATGTGGGGGTGGCGGGTGAAGGCTTAGATTGATGTAGAATCTATGGTCTGGGAAGACAGGCGAGAATGTGGGGGGGGGGTGAAAGGCTTTCATTAGCGTGTAGAATCTAAAGTTTGGGAAGAAGGGAGGGAATTGTGGTCTGGGGGGGGGGGGGTGAAGGCTTACATGTAGCTGTAGAATCTAATGGTCTGTAGGAAAAGAAGGGAGAATGAGAACATGTGGGGAGGAGGAGGGGGGGTGGTCTTACATTAGCTGTGAATCTAAGTCTGGCGAAGAAGGGGATGTGGGGTGGGGGGGGGGAGGGTGAAGGCTTTCATTAGCTGTTAGATATCTATGGTCTGGAAAGAAGGGAGAATGTGGGGGGGGGGGTTTGAAGGCTAACATTAGCTTGTAGAATCTATGGTCTGGGAGAAGTGGCGAATGTGGGGGTGGGGTGGGGGTGAAGGCTTACTTAGCTTGTATGAGAGCTAGAGGTCCTGAGAAGATGGGAGAATGTGGGGTGTGTAGTAGTGACGGCTTACATAGCTGGTAGAAGCTAAGTCTGAGAAGATGACAGAATGTGGGGGTGCGGTTGAAGGCGCTTACATTAGCTGTCGAATCTACGTCCAGCTCTGAGAAGATGGGAGAATGTGGGGTGTGAAGGCTTTCATTAGCTGTAGATCTAAAGTCTGAGAAGATTTGGGAGAGAGAAAAGTGTGGGGGTGGGTGGTGAAGGTTAGGCATAGTCTTTAGAATTCTACGGTCTTGGGGAATTAAGGGAGAATGTGGGGGGGTGAAGGCTTTCATTAGCTGTAGATCTGCGTTGGGAAGATAGGGTAGGAATGTGGGGGGTGAAGGCTTACATTAGTGTAGAAATCTACTGTCTGGACAGATGGAGACTTGTTGGAGGTAGGCTTTACATTAGCTGTCGAATGTACGGTTCTGGGAGTAGAGGGAGAATGTGGGGGATTGCGGGTGGGGTGAAGGCGGCTCTGTACATGCTGTAGAATCTATGGTCTGGGAAGAAGGGAGAATGTGGGGTGGGGAGAAGGTTTGCCATTAGCTGTAGAATCTAAGGTTGGGAAGAAGGGAGAATCTGGGGGGGGGGGGGAGAGAGAATGTGGGGGGTGTGACAGGCTCTTTGCATTAGGCTGTAGAAGATCTAAGTAGTTTAGAAGATGAGACTGAGAATGGGGAGGGGGGGGTGGGGGTGAAGGCTTACATTAGCTGTAGAATGCTTACGGTCTGGGAAGAAGGGGAGAATGTGGGGGTGGCGCGGATGAAGGCTTACACATTAGCGTAGAATCTAAGGTCTGGTGATAGAAGGGAGGATGTGGGGGGTGAAGGCTTATACATTAGACTGTGAATCTAGGTTTTAGGATAGATGAGTGAATTGTGGGGGGTGGGGGTGAAGGCTTACATTAGCTGTTAGAATAGAAATACCACGGTCCTGGATAGATACGGGAGAATGTGGGGGTGTGGGGGTATGAGGTTACATTTAGCTGTAAGAATTTACGGTCTGGGAAGAGGAGAATGTGGGTAGGTGGGGGTGAAGGCTATAATTAGCTGTAGTAGTCCTATGGTCTGAAGGAAGGGAGAATGTGGCGGGGGGGTGGGGGGGGGCGGGCTGAAGGCTTACAGTAGCTGGTAGACAGAAATCAAAGGTCTGAGAAGATGAGAAAATGTGGGGGGTAGGTGCTGAAGGCTTCCATTAGCTGTAGAATATACGGTCTGGGGAAAAGGGAGAATGTGGGGGGTGGGGTTGAAGGCTTATATTAACTGTATAATCTACGGTCTGGGAATAAGGGAGAATGGGGGGGGGGGGGTGAAGGCTTACATTAGCTGTAGAATCTAAGGTCTGAGAAGATGGGAGAATGTGCGGGGGTTTGGGGGGGTGCAGGCTTACATTAGGCAGTGTGGGGGAGTGAGGGTGTAGGGGGATGGCAGTGTGGTGGTGTCGGGTGGACTTTGCCGTGCTGTGTTGAGCGTGTTGGCAGTCTGGGGGTGTGAGGGTGTGGTGGTGTGGGGGTGTGGCAGTGTGGTGGTGTGAGGGTGTTGTGGTGTGGCAGTGTGGTGCTATGGAGTGGATTTTGCCGTGATGTGCGTGTTGGCAGTGCTTCATAAGACTGTCCTCAAGCTTTCTTTTCCGGGAACCAGGCTGAGTCGTGTAGGGATCAGCTTACTGCAGGAAGCTGACAACCGAGGCTCACCCCCCACTCGGCGACCTTCTAACCATAGAGGGGGGGTTAAGGTCAAGGTCAGTGCCTGCGGCAAGAGCCGAGTCAGAGTCAGTGGCTGGGGTAAGGACAATCATCACCAGTCATAAACAGCTACGGTTCGGTCTAGGGCAGTTTCAGTTGTTATTGTTTTATGTCCTAGCAACATTTCAGGTCATCATGACGGGTCCGGACTTATGACAGTGCACACTTATAGTGACTATTTATTTGCTGCCCCACTGAGAGACCAGAATGCCAGTACCCTGACCCGATATCCCACTGAGTCACTGAGCCAACCAGTCCTTGCGCTATCCTAATATTGCCGAGCGTGCACTGTCACCATGGGTGTGCACTGTCACAAGTCGGTGCCCATCCTGATATGACTTTAGATGTTGGCAGGATGTAAAACCCCAACAACCAACCAACTAGATGGATGCACACCACTCTAAATACACCACCACACATCCCTCCCTATGGTGCTTGTGCGGTATGGAAAAAGTCAAGCTTGTTTTATCTAAGGATGCCTCTAGAGCACATTGATTTCTATCATCAGGTATTGGACGTCAAGCATATGGTCATTTTGACATATTTCTTTGGAGGAAACTGACCACCCCACATAGGCTACTCTTTCCGATAAGCAGCGAGGGGTCTTTTATATGCACTTTCCCACAGACAGGATAGCACATACCACATCCTTTGATGAACCACTGGTTGCAATGAAAAATAGCACAAACTGCAAATGGGTCCACTGAGCAGGATCGATTGGATGACCCACACCTTCACAGGTGGACACTCTACCGCCTGAGCTACATCCCATTCTCGCAGCATGGATTCCATGAGAAGAACCAATAATTGCTAACCAACAGATGGCGTGGTGTGCCTAGTTTTCCCAAAATCACTCATTCCGACGAATGATGAATGGCTTCCAAGTCCCTGTTTTATTTAGTCTGTAAGGACAAGGCTAACATGGGTAATTTGCTCACGAGGCTGCAGGTCTCTACCTTTCCTGCTGAATCATCTTAGTGTTTTCCACTCAGTCTCCGCTTGACACTGCTACTGTACACATCGCTTCCTAGATATGCCACCGGTTGGGAAGAGGAGAGGCCGGCCGCCGTTGTCCCAGCGACTTCAGCCGGGTAGGCAGGTACGGTCTTCATGTGTGCCAAGTCAAGACTTGTCAGAGGATGTTTCCTCGCCAGATAGTACTAGCAGAAGAGTCTCGTCGCAGTCCTCAGTGTCTTGTTCAGACAAAGAAACTATCAGGAGACTGGAGCGTGAGAACAAGAGGTTTACCTCGGCGGTGAGTCGCCATTCTCCGAAAGCTGCAGAGACGCCGGCAGTGTCAGGGTCGTCTTCTTCACTGCTCTCTAGAGCGTCTCGGTCTCCGGTCAGAAGGCGCAGTCATAAGAAAGCTGTCAGGTCGTCCAGCTGCTCCTCTCTGGGTTCGCCTGGGGTGTCAACTCCCTTCCGGCGGCGGTCCCGGTCACACTACACGCCCCCGTGGCCATTGTCGCCGTCACCGCCAGTGGCCCCGCGGCCAGCTCATCACCGCTCGGCTGCTGTCGGCAGGCGTGTGGAAGAAACTCCGGGTCTCAAAAAACTGAAAGGTAGGGAGCTGCTTCCCCATACTTTTATCACACGTGGAGAGAGGTTTAAGAAGATTTCGTTTGGCGAAGCAACATGGGCCGAGTATTTTTCTGCACTTAGACAGTTGGCTTCCCACCCTGACTTCCCAGACGAATGGTGGCCGCCATTGCTCAAACACGAATAATCTGGGATTGGCCTACATGTCGTAAGTGGTCAGAATGCGTATTCCAAATGGTTGAAGATGGTAGGCTTAGGCATGGGTGGTTAGACCATGCGGCAATTTCTGGTATTCAAAGAGATGTCTGTGCTGAAGCGAATCGGTTGGCTGCGGCTAGACCAGCATATTCTTATACTGAGTCACGTGCTTCTGCTTCCGCTTCAATTCCGTTGCCGGTGCAGGCTTCACAGCCGATTAATAGTAGAGATGATTACAATAAAGAAACTGACGGAAAGCCTGCTTCAATTGGAACTGGGGACGTCCGTGTGGGTTCAGTGCGACGCACGGTACCTTGCCTGATAAGTATTCTCATATATGCGCATTTTGTGCCTATAGATATAAGCGGTCGCTCCCTCATAAAGAGCAAGACTGTTTAAAAAAGAGGAAGGCTTCTGACAAGAAGGCGGCAGAAGGCGTGCAAACTCAGCAAGATGTAAGTGTGACAGAGCTCTTATTAACTAGTCGACCCTATGGTTCACAGACTGCCATAATTGCTTCTTGTCCCTCTCGACCTGTTACTGTGCCGGTGCAGTCATGTGCTGCCAGTATAACAACAACATTCCCGAGTCGAGTGGGGGCTCTCCAACAATAATTATCGCTGTCGCCTCCGGACTCACCTAGTTGTGACGTGGCGGTGCGAGTTGCTAATACTCCCTCCCTCCCCCCTCCCCCCCTTCCTTCCCCACCGCAGTCAGTATGTGTACCACTGCCCTGTTTAGATCAGCTGTTTCATAGTCCAGCTGTCTCGGTCGGCTTGGCCAGTGTAACCCTAAATCAGTTGAAACCTGTTGAGACGGTACTCTGTTCTCCTTCCCATATTAGTTCTAATACATTTCATTGTTCTCCTAATATTTCTGCCTTGCCTGTTTGCTCGTCCTCACATGTTGAACCTGTGTTTTCACCTTCTCGCGGCCCGCAGATTGATGGAATTGATGGAATGAGTTTAATTACTGATTCGACTGAAGTTGACTTGACTATTCCAGAGATGGTTTTTGATTGGTTCGGTGGCCCTGTCTTAGACTCTGTTGCCCTTCCCAGTGACGTTAGGCATAGGGTTCGGACCCCCCTCCCTCCCCAAGGTTGTTTAGTCTAACATTAGCGTCATTTTGGCCTTTTGCTATATCAGAGTTGTGGGTTGAGTTTCCTCGGTATTTACAGATTTATGATGTCGTACGTAGTACGGCGCTTCCGAATTACTTAGCAGAAAGACTGCCCATCCCTTCAGGTTTGAATATCCCGATCTGGAGGGCAATGCTTGTTGATTTTCCAGATACCTTGCTCATCGACCATCTCGAATTCGGATGGCCGTTGGATTATACGGCTAGTTCTCCTCTGTCGCCGTCACTTACTAATCACACACCGGCAGCTGATTCTGATATACATATTTCTGCCTATGTAATGAAAGAGTTGAGTTTAGGTGCTCTGTTAGGTCCATTCACTGACCCGCCATTTGAACCCTGGTTCCAGGTCAGCCCGATGATGACCCGTCCGAAAAAGAATTCTCTTTCGTGACGGGTCATCATAGATTTGAGTTTTCCGCCAGGGAGAAGTGTAAATGCTGGAATAAAGAAAGGTTTTTATTTAGGTAATTCCTTTAATTTTACACTTCCATCAGTGTCGACACTGACTGATAGATTGTCCTTGTTAGGTCCGAACGCTTGGCTTTGGTCAGCAGACATGGCGAGGGCGTATTGGCAATTGAGAGTTTGTCCTCTCTCAGCTCCGCTTTTGGGAATTATTCTTAAAGTAAATATTATGTAGACATTGCTCCGCCTTTTGGTTCACGAACCTCAGCCTTGGCTTGCGCCAGAACAACAAGAGCGTTAGTGTGGTTGTTGCGAGGAGAGGGTTTCTTCTCGCTATGCTACTTGGATGACTTTGTCCGGTTGGAATCGTCGTTTGAAAGGGCATCACAGGCTTATAGTCGGTTACATGTACTAGCCGGCTTGCTGGGAATTCAGTTAGCTCCCGAGAAATGCTTTCCTCCATGTAACTGTCTTGTTTGGTTAGGTTTTGAAATAGATACCGTAGAAATGAAGGTTTCCCTACCTTTAGAGAAGGTGAAAGAAATTCTAGACGTTTTTGCAGCTTGGCAATCAAAGGTTTCGGCTACCCGGAAAGAGCTCCAGATTGTAGCGGGGAAGCTTAATCATTTAGCTAAGTGTATAAAGCCGGTGACTAGGTTTACAAACAGGATACTGACTGCTCTAAGAGCGACACCGCCGAAGGGGTCATTTCCATTTAACCCTGATCTCCTCAAAGATTTGGAGTGGTTTCAAAAGTTTGCAGCCTCCTTTAATGCGGTTCTCTTACTTCCAAAGCAACCTCCTATCCCTTGGGTCATCGAATGTGACGCGACGCTAGCGGCCGCTGGTGCTTTCTCGAGTACTAACTATTACAGGGCACAATTCCCGACTCAGGTGTTAGCTAAATTCTCAAATATTGCTCAGTTTGAGGTGCTCAATCTAGTACAGGCAGTCACGGTGTTATTGCCTCCAGATCCAGTTAATTATCTTGTGGTTGTCAATACAGACAATTCAGCTTCACAACAGGTGTTGTCGTCGGGTAGAGGTAGGGATCCAATACTATGTGCATGTGCCCGACAATTGTGGTTACTCTCGGCGAAAAACAATTTCGAACTTGAAGTAAGGTTTAAACCAGGTTCCGAGCTTGTCTTGACTGATGCGTTAAGCAGACCATTTAATGATAGTACTCTTAAAGTTAAAGCGTCCGCACTGTGTGAGTCACTTGGACTAGTTGAACGAAATGTATCGCTCTCTTTAACCTTGCTAGATTTCGAATTGTAATCATATGTGATCTTGCCACCCTGGAAGATATTATCTTTTTGCCTATATCGTCCAGCCTACACGATGAGTCACCACCGACTGCTCCTCTCGATGTACCATTCCGGACTGGCCTCGCATACCTGGCGAAACAAGGCGTTGCATATAAGGCGTTACCTAGGATTTGCAGATAGACATTCCTTTCCTCCTCATGCCCCTGCCCTTTATGATGTCCTTTCCTTCCTCCTCTACCTAGCTTCCTCACTCCACTTGCCAGGAGCCGTAATGAATTACTTCAGCTTCGTAAAGGTCTGGGTCTCATCTCTTTCCGGGAATATCTCAGTCTTTGATGCATACGAAGTAGTAGTGATGAAACGAGCGGTGGTTCGCTCTTCCCCACATGTTCTCATACCCGCCCCAGCACTCTCACCCAGCTGCTTTCGTAGAGTTATCTTGAATCTCCTTGCTAAACCTACCCCCCCAGTTGCTGCTATAGCTGCTCTGATAATTGGTTATTTATGTCTCTTACGCCAAAGCAATCTAGTTGTCTCCTCCTCTGCTAGCCCTCACGTTATGAAATTTAAGCATGTTCGTGTCTCTAAGTCAGGTTTACGAGTATTAGTCTACTCAACCAAAACCCGCCCTGCTTCCTCTTGCCCACTCCGCTTCATGCTCCCTGCTCTTCCCCGTGAACCTTGTTGCCCCGTTCAAGCATGGCGTCATTATATAGACTCTGTTACTCCTAGCCCTGAGGATCCTGCCGTCCTCCTGCCGACATCACGCCCTCTGACGCTCCGTATACTGACTAAGACGCTCTGTGATGCCCTGCCGACGTCATTCTCCGCTAAACGACTACCTACTCTCTATAGCCTCCGTTGGGGTGCCGCCCAAGCATTCGCCGCTGCTGGACTACCCTTGCCGTCCTTGATGTCTGCTGGAACTTGGAAATCCAGGTCCGTTCAAGCCTACTTGGATCACGTCTAGATCACTGCCGCTCCATCAGCGCTCGCTCAATTGTTGGGTGAGCGCTGATCCTCGACCTGAATCTACCTGAATCTACTGCAACCCGCCTGGGACTGATCTACTGGTTACGCACTCCAGTCAGCGTATGACTTCTGGCCATGCCGCCACCTGTTACATGTTGTTCCACCTGCCAAGGTCCGATTTGTTTTCTATTAAATTTGATTTAAACCAGTTCTCTGTCTGTTTCTTTCTTTCCTACTGTTCTCCTCCATGACAGCCGAGTATAGCGAATTATAATCGATCTTAGTTTAGCTCGAAGTAACTTTCATTTTAAATGGCTAACTTTTAAGATATTTGAAGTGCAAAGATGCAAAATTAATATTGGCAAGCACGCCAAAACTCTGACACTATTGACTTCGGTAGGAATGGGTTATTATAGTAAATTGACTTATTATGTCGTTCTATGCAGCAACAAATGTTTAATAAGTGCACCGGTATCTAAGTTAGACATGTCAAATCAAATCTAGGTCAGTATTTGGGTTTTGAAAATGGTATGCTTTCATTGGACTATACAACTTTCAAATAAAATTAAGGCAAGAGCTTCGGACCAACTAGGCCGAGATGAGTGGATGACGGTTGGAAGCTGGGCGGAGCGCCCCCTATACCCACTTCCGGTTTGATCAAATGTCACCAGGCTCCTGCAACTGCCCCGCCATGACCACCCAGCACGCAAGCTTGGGGATTGTGGGTTCAAGTCTAAGATATATAAATCAATAGCGAAAGGTTCTGTAATCATATTTATATAAATACTTTATGTTACACATAAATACCGGGCGAGGTGGCCTAATCTGTAGAGCGCCGGCCTCACGTGCGGAAGTGTTGGGAGTTCGGTTCCTGGTGGAGTCAAACCAATGAATTAAAAATTGATACTTGTCACTTCCTAGCCTGGCGCTCGGTAGTAATAGCATAGGGCAAGGACTGGTTAGCTCAGTGTCAGGATAATGTGACTGAGTGGGATATCGGACCATGGTGCCAGCGGTCTGATTTCCCAGTGGGGCTGCACTATAAAGTGGTCATGAGTGCACACTGTCACAAGTCGGTAGCCATCCTGACATGACCTTAGATGTTGCTAGGATGGAAAACAATAACAAACAACAAATATAATACACCCATCTATAAATATATGCCCATATCCAATGAGATTTTACAGGTAAGGTCAGCTGTCCAGTAACTGTACACTGATCTATAAATACAGTCCCATCTCCAACAAGGTTCGATAGGTACATCGTCACTTGTTGCATAACTGGACTTCGATCTATAAATACAGTCCCATGTCCGACAAGGTTCGATAGGTACAGCGTCAATTGTCACATAACTGGACATCGATCTATCAAATCAATACAGTTCCATGTCCAACAAGGTTTGATAGGTACATTAATTGTCACATAACTAGACACCGATCTATAAATACAGTCCTATGTTCAATGAGCTTCTATTGCAACAGCGACAGATGTCATGTAAGTGGACACCGATCTATAACTACATTCCAATGTCCAACAAGCGTCAAATGTCAGGCGACTGGATTTACTACTACAAGGTGGTTCTAAGCTGCAATGAGGCTTGGAGGTCAACTGACAGTGTCGTCAGTGTCTATTCTTAGCTTCTTTTGTCAATTACATTTTTTTCTTGGTGAGGAGAAGCAGCACAATGACGCCGCACTATCGACCAGAGCTCCTAATAGATATAGTTAATTAGCTGTGCCTGTATGAAGAGCAAGCTGTCACAAGGACCACATTAGGGTTGATTTAACACTTCTCAGTCCGTCCGTGTCTACGCTACAGACGCCAAATAACCGCCGGGTGTGCTAGTTCTTTCTGCTCATCACTTAGCTTGCAAACTGGGTGTGTATTAATTCATCAATCAATGCCACTGAGTTTCTATCAACCAACTGTTGTTAAATGAAAAAGAAAATTTAAAAGAAAAAGAAAGAATCCCTCCATTCCCCGATCAAAGATGATGCAGGGTATCTAAAAAAAAGATTTACTTGGGGTAAAACGGTTTATTCATCAGAACATACTTTTTTGTTCCAGCCTTGAAGAGCTGGTCTTCCAGCCATTTACATTGCATGTTGACTTGTGACAGTGCGCAGTCACAGTGACTATATATTGCTGCCCTACTGCGGTACCATGCTGCTTGCACCATGACTCGACATTCCACTCAGCCAACTGGTGGAAATCCTCTATAAGACCTTTTACACAGAGAATACTGCACAGCGACTTGCTACCCACAATTGTGTTATTGCTGCCGTCAGAGGGCAGGTTGGTGGTGGAAATCCTCTATAAGACCTTTTACACTGACCATGCTGCATGGTGAGGTGTTATTCACAACTTTAATTATTGCGACTGCCATCAGATGGAAGGGTAACAGTGGAAATCCTCTATAAGACCTTTTACACTTACCATGCTGCACAGTGAGCTGCTATTCACAACATAAATTATTGCGACTGCCATCAGATGGAAGGGTAACAGTTGAAATCCTCTATAAGACCTTTTACAGTGACCATGCTGCATGGTGAGCTGCTATTCATGACATTAATTATTGCGACTGCCATCAGATGGAACGGTAAGATTGGAAATCCTCTATAAGACCTTTTACACTAACCGTGCTGCATGGTGAGCTGCTATTCACGACATTAATTATTCTGACTGCCATCAGATGGAAGGGTAACAGTGGGAATCCTCTATAAGACCTTTTACACTGACCATGCTGCATGGTGAGCTGCTATTCACGACATTAATTATTCCGACTGCCATCAGATGGAAGGGTAACATTGGGAATCCTTTATAAGACCTTTTACACTGACCATGCTGCAAAGTGAGGTGCTATTCACGACATTAATTATTGCTACTGCCATCAGATGGAAGGGTAACAGTGGAAATCCTCTATAAGACCTTTTACACTAACCATGCTGCACAGTGAGCTGCTATTCACGACATTAATTATTGCGACTGCCATCAGATGGAAGGGTAACAGTGGAAATCCTCTATAAGACCTTTTACACTAACCATGGTGAGCTGCTATTCACGACATTAATTATTGCGACTGCCATCAGATGGAAGGGTAACAGTGGAAATCCTCTATAAGACCTTTTACACTGACCATGCTGCACAGTGAGCTGCTATTCACGACATTAATTATTCCGACTGCCATCAGATGGAAGGGTAACAGTGGAAATCATCTATATGACCTTTTACACTTACCATGCTGCACAGTGAGCTGCTATTCACCACATTAATTATTGCGAATGCCATCAGATGGAAGGGTAACAGTGGAAATCCTCTATAAGACCTTTTACACTAACCATGCTGCATGGTGAGCTGCTAGTCACGACATTAATTATTGCGACTGCCATCAGATGGAAGGGTAACAGTGGAAATCCTCTATAAGACCTTTTACACTAACCATGCTGCATGGTGAGCTGCTATTCACGACATTAATTATTGCGACTGCCATCAGATGGAAGGGTAACAGTGGAAATCCTCTATAAACTTTACACTACCATGCTGCATGGTGAGCTGCTATTCACGACATTAATTATTGCGACTGCCATCAGATGGAAGGGTAACAGTGGAAACCTCTATAAGACCTTTTACACTAACCATGCTGCATCGTGAGCTGCTATTCACGACATTAATTATTGCGACTGCCATCAGATGGAAGGGTAACAGTGGAAATCCTCTATAAGACCTTTTACACTGACCATGCTGCATGGTGAGCTGCTATTCACGACATTAATTATTGCGACTGCCATCAGATGGAAGGGTAACAGTGGAAATCCTCTATAAGACCTTTTACACTGACCATGCTGCATGGTGAGCTGCTATTCACGACATTAATTATTGCGACTGCCATCAGATGGAAGGGTAACAGTGGAAATCCTCTATAAGACCTTTTACACTGACCATGCTGCATGGTGAGCTGCTATTCACGACATTAATTATTGCGACTGCCATCAGATGGAAGGGTAACAGTGGAAATCCTCTATAAGACCTATTACACTGACCATGCTGCACAGTGAGCTGCTATTCATGACATTAATTATTCCGACTGCCATCAGATGGAAGGGTAACAGTGGAAATCCTCTATAAGACCTTTTACACTTACCATGCTGCACAACACACGACAAAACACCATGCTGCATGGTGAGCTGCTATTCACGACATTAATTATTGCGACTGCCATCAGATGGAAGGGTAACAGTGGAAATCCTCTATAAGACCTTTTACACTGACCATGCTGCATGGTGAGCTGCTATTCACGACATTAATTATTGCGACTGCCATCAGATGGAAGGGTAACAGTGGAAATCCTCTATTACAAGACCTTTTACACTGACCATGCTGCATGGTGAGCTGCTATTCACGACATTAATTATTGCGACTGCCATCAGATGGAAGGGTAACAGTGGAAATCCTCTATAAGACCTTTTACACTGACCATGCTGCATGGTGAGCTGCTATTCACGACATTAATTATTGCGACTGCCATCAGATGGAAGGGTAACAGTGGAAATCCTCTATAAGACCTTTTACACTGACCATGCTGCATGGTGAGCTGCTATTCACGACATTAATTATTGCGACTGCCATCAGATGGAAGGGTAACAGTGGAAATCCTCTATTATAAGACCTTTTACACTGACCATGCTGCACAGTGAACTGCTATTCACGACATTAACACTTCACGACATTACACTTACCAAGCTGCATGGTGACCTGCTATTCACGACATTAATTATTGTGACTGCCATCAGATGGAAAGGTAACAGTGGAAATCCTCTATAAGACCTTTTAAACTAACCATGCTGCATGGTGAACTGCTATCACGACATTAATTATTGGACTGCCATCGATGGAAGGGTAACAGTGGAAATCCTCTATAAAACCTTTTATACTGACCATGCTGCAGGTGAGCTGCTATTCAGACATAATTATTGTGACTGCCATCAGATGGAAGGGTAACAGTGGAAATCTCTATAAACCTTTTACACTACCATGCTGCAGTGAGTCTATTACGACATTAATTATTCGACTGCCTCAGATGAAGGGTAACGTGGAAATCCTTATAAGACCTTTTACACTAACCATGCTGCATGGTGAGCTGCTATTCACGACATTAATTATTGCGACTGCCATCAGATGGAAGGGTAACAGTGGAAATCCTCTATAAACAACACACGCAGTGAGCTGCTATTCACGACATAATTATTGCGACTGCCATCAGATGGAAGGGTAACAGTGGAAATCCTCTATAAGACCTTTTACATGACCATGCTGCAGTGAGCTGCTATTCACGACATTAATTATTGCGCTGCCATCAGATGGAAGGGTAACAGTGGAATCCTTATAAGACCTTTTACACTCACTGCATGGTGAGCTGCTATTCACGACATTAATTATTGCGACTGCCATCAGATGGAAGGGTAACAGTGGAAATCCTCTATAAAGACCTTTTACACTGACCATGCTGCATGGTGAGCTGCTATTCACGACATTAATTATTGCGACTGCCATCAGATGGAAGGGTAACAGTGGAAATCCTCTATTATAAGACCTTTTACACTGACCATGCTGCATGGTGAGCTGCTATTCACGACATTAATTATTGCGACTGCCATCAGATGGAAGGGTAACAGTGGAAATCCTCTATAAGACCTTTTACACTGACCATGCTGCATGGTGAGCTGCTATTCACGACATTAATTATTGCGACTGCCATCAGATGGAAGGGTAACAGTGGAAATCCTCTATTATAAGACCTTTTACACTGACCATGCTGCACAGTGAGCTGCTATTCACGACATTAACACTTCACGACATTACACTTACCATGCTGCATGGTGAGCTGCTATTCACGACATTAATTATTGTGACTGCCATCAGATGGAAAGGTAACAGTGGAAATCCTCTATAAGACCTTTTAAACTAACCATGCTGCATGGTGAACTGCTATTCACGACATTAATTATTGTGACTGCCATCAGATGGAAGGGTAACAGTGGAAATCCTCTATAAAACCTTTTATACTGACCATGCTGCATGGTGAGCTGCTATTCACGACAGTAATTATTGTGACTGCCATCAGATGGAAGGTTAACAGTGGCAATCCTCTATAAGACCTTTTACACTAACCATGCTGCACAGTGAGCTGCTATTCACGACATTAATTATTGCGACTGCCATCAGATTGAAGGGTAACCGTGGGAATCCTATATAAGACCTTTTACACTAACCATGCTGCATGGTGAGCTGCTATTCACGACATTAATTATTGCGACTGCCATCAGATGGAAGGGTAACAGTGGAAATCCTCTATAAGACCTTTTACACTGACCATGCTGCATGGTGAGCTGCTATTCACGACATTAATTATTGCGACTGCCATCAGATGGAAGGGTAACAGTGGAAATCCTCTATTATAAGACCTTTTACACTGACCATGCTGCACAGTGAGCTGCTATTCACGACATTAATTATTGCGACTGCCATCAGATGGAAGGGTAACAGTGGAAATCCTCTATAAGACCTTTTACACTGACCATGCTGCATGGTGAGCTGCTATTCACGACATTAATTATTGCGACTGCCATCAGATGGAAGGGTAACAGTGGAAATCCTCTATAAGACCTTTTACACTGACCATGCTGCATGGTGAGCTGCTATTAACGACATTAATTATGTGACTGCCATCAGATGAAGGGTAACAGTGGAAATCCTCTATATAAGACCTTTTACATGACCATGCTGCACAGTGAGCTGCTATTCACGACATTAACACTTCACGACTACACTACCAGCTGCATGTACTGCTATTCACGACATTAATAGTGACTGCCATCAGTGGAAGGTAACAGTGGAAATCCTCTATAAGACCTTTTAAACTAACCATGCTGCATGGTGAACTGCTATTCACAACATTAATTATTGTGACTGCCATCAGATGGAAGGGTAACAGTGGAAATCCTCTATAAAACCTTTTATACTGACCATGCTGCAATGTGAGCTGCTATTCACGACAGTAATTATTGTGACTGCCATCAGATGGAAGGTTAACAGTGGCAATCCTCTATAAGACCTTTTACACTAACCATGCTGCACAGTGAGCTGCTATTCACGACATTAATTATTGCGACTGCCATCAGATGGAAGGGTAACAGTGGGAATCCTATATAAGACCTTTTACACTAACCATGCTGCATGGTGAGCTGCTATTCACGACATTAATTATTGCGACTGCCATCAGATGGAAGGGTAACAGTGGGAATCCTCTATAAGACCTTTTACACTGACCATACTGCATGGTGAGCTGCTATTCACGACATTAATTATTGCGACTGCCATCAGATTGAAGGGTAACCGTGGGAATCCTATATAAGACCTTTTACACTAACCATGCTGCATGGTGAGCTGCTATTCACGACATTAATTATTGCGACTGCCATCAGATGGAAGGGTAACAGTGGAAATCCTCTATTATAAGACCTTTTACACTGACCATGCTGCATGGTGAGCTGCTATTCACGACATTAATTATTGCGACTGCCAACAGATGGAAGGGTAACAGTGGGAATCCTCTATAAGACCTTTTACACTAACCATGCTGCATGGTGAGCTGCTATTCACGACATTAATTATTGCGACTGCCATCAGATGGAAGGGTAACAGCGGAAATCCTCTATTATAAGACCTTTTACACTGACCATGCTGCATGGAGAGCTGCTATTCACGACATTAATTATTGCGACTGCCATCAGATGGAAGGGTAACAGTGGAAATCCTCTATAAGACCTTTTACACTTACCATGCTGCACAGTGAGTTGCTACTCACATTAGTTATTGCCACTGCCGTCAGAGGGCAAGTTGGCAGTGGAAATCCTCTACGAGACCTTTTCCACAGTAACAGCGATAGTTGCAGAGAGCTGCTAGGGCGAGCATATATTCACACACAGACACATATACTGCCGCAATCTTTTCATTTTCTTCCGATTTTAATTAATTTTGTTAATAGAAAATTCGGAAATCATTACTTTATCAACTTAAAGCAACAAATATGTACAAATTTATTGAAACAGTTCAGCTTAGCATTACGATTTCAAGCAACAAATCTGTACAAATTTATTGAACCGGTTCAGCTTAGCATTACGATTTCAAGCAACAAATATGTACAAATTTATTGAACCAGTTCAGTTTAGCATTACGATTTCAAGCAACAAATCTGTACAAATTTATTGAACTGGTTCAGCTTAGCATTACAATTTCAAGCAACAAATCTGTACAAATTTATTGAACTGGTTCAGCTTAGCATTACGATTTCAAGCAACAAATATGTACAAATTTATTGAACCGGTTCAGCTTAGCATTACGATTTCAAGCAACAAATATGTACAAATTTATTGAACCGGTTCGGCTTAGCATTACAATTTCAAGCAACAAATATGTACAAATTTATTTAACCAGTTCAGCTTAGCATTTCGATTTCAAGCAACAAATCTGTACAAATTTATTGAACCGGTTCAGCTTAGCATCCCAATTTCACGCAACAAATCTGTACACATTTATTGAACCAGTTCAGTATAGCATTATGATTTCAAGCAACAAATATGTACAAATTTATTGAACCGGTTCAGCTTAGCATTTGGATTTCAAGCAACAAATATGTATAAATTTATTGAACCGGTTCAGCTTAGCATCCCGATTTCAAGCAACAAATCTGTACAAATTTATTGAACCAGTTCAGCTTAGCATTACGATTTCAAGCAACAAATCTGTACAAATTTATTGAACTGGTTCATCTTAGCATTACGATTTCAAGGAACAAATCTGTACAAATTATTGAACCTGTTGAGCTTAGCACTACGATTTCCGAGAGCGGTTAAAAACTGCGTGGATATTAATCGGCAACGCAGATTCATTCAGTCTTAATCATAATTCTGGGAGCTGGGACTAGGAAGCGTGGTTTTTTTTTAACCTGACGCTGTTTGGTGCTCACGTTTCCACTAATATCCCACCGCAATATTAACTGCCTGATATTGAACTGATGACATCAACACGCAATGAAACAGATGGTGGGTCAGACAATCAGTTGTAATTGGCCATTTCCTAAGTGACTGCAATACAGTGATATATATATATATATAACATGAATAGTTCACGTGCAAAACCATGTAAATGCCAATCCAAAGATTGAATTAAAATAACAGCTTTTCACTTTTCTTGTGATGAATTGTTTATGGAGCAATGAACACAAACATAGGAATGTACAAAAATGAACCTTTCGAAGGGTTGAGATCAATATTTATGTCAATATTTGGATTGGTGTTTATGGGGTTTTGCACCCTAACTCTTCATATCATCATCATCATGCTGTCGGTCGCAATGCGACAAAGACTGCTTTCATTACTTGACTGTCGCTCTCCATTTAGCTCTCTGCGGTGAGAGTGATGTCCGTGAGTCGGTCTTAATGTCTCTCAGCTTCAGGTTTCTCTTGATGGTATAATTTCATGAAAGCTGCCTGCAAATGTGTTGAAGTGCTGCTGGCTTTTGCAAGTTACCAGCGGCACTCTCTTGGGGAGCAAATAGAGGTGTCACACCGGCAAGAACATGTCCAGACAGGCGCAAAACTATTTGTCCATGCAGTGGCTGGTCGGGAGATGTTGGGAGTTCCATACATCAACCGCCCTTGATGCTGCTACAGTGACATGGTTTTCTGTTCAGGGTTTGCTCCCTTAGCCTTCGGTTCTGTCAAGAACCTGTACCACAAGACAGTGGCTTACAACTCTGCAGAGCAGGGGCATCAAACTCCCTGAGGTATTGCAATACCTGCATACTCTTCATATATATATGCATTAAAAAACCTGTTTGATTTAATTCACTTTAGGCGGAGACAGAAGTACAATACAGTGGTTTTTAATTTTCATTAAGGTCATGTACAGTTCAAGTTCAGGATAGTCGGTGATCGGGTGCTAGTCCGTATGGATGGTTCATTAGTCCCTGGGGCTTTCAATCCCTATTGATGTTATTTGGGCCGGATCCGAACCCTCAACCCTTCCCACTCTGTTCATTTCGAGGTGTGGGTGGGTGGGTGAAGTTAGGTGGTGGAGTTGTCCGGTCGGCACCTGAAGGAGTTGTGGTGCCGTGGAGGCGGTTCGCATTCAAACCTGGTCACGTGAGGTTTTTGGCGGGAAGCTGGGGTCTGGGTCCTCCTGTAAACGGGGGAGGAGTTCCACCTGTAGCGCTAGATGGCGCCACCGGAGCCGGGGCCTATGGGTGTTCTTTCCCCTGGAGGTGGATGGAGTCGGATCAGTGTTGTTTCGGGCTGCTCCCCACCTCCGCCCCGCGATTTAACCATCTTATGTTAACAATCACAATGATTCCTCTAGAGCATGTGCATTCTTTTATCATAACATTGGCTAATGGACGTTAAACACATGGTCATTCTGACCTATTTCTTTGGAAGAAACCCGCTGTTGCCACATAGGCTACTCTTTCCAATAAGCAGGAGGTAGTCTTTTATATGCACTATCCCACAGACAGGACAACACATATCATATCACAGCCTTTGATGAACCAGTTATGGACCACTGGTTGTAATGGAAAATAGCCCAAACTGCAAATGGGTCCACTGAGCAGGATCGATTGGATGACCGACACCTTCACTGGTGGACACGCTACTGCCTGAGCTACATCCCACTTATATATATGTACATATACATATATATGTATACATATACATATACACATATACATGAATGAGTTGAGCGTCTGTCTCCAGTTTTGGTAGATCGTGGATTCGAACTCACGGATTCGAACCCTGGTCGAGTCAAACCAATGACTTTAAAATTGATACCTGTCAATTCCTAGCCAGGTTCTCGGCATTAATAGGATAGGGCAAGAACTGGTTGACTCAGTGTCAGGATAATGTGGCTGAGTGGGATATTGGGTCATGGTGCCGGCAGCCTGATTTCCCAGTGGGGCAGCACTATAAAGTCGCCATGAGTGCGGACTGTCACAAGCCGGTACCCATCCTGATATGACCATAGATGTTACCAAGATGTAAAACTCCAACAACCAACCAACCTTTTGGTTTCCATTTCACAAAAATGGTACACAGTTTCTGAGAACGACCGATATATAAATGCCTGCATTTCAGGGAAAGCTAATTTGCCAAATGTATGGAAAAAGTTATCGCTCTTTGTTTCACTCTCAATTATCTTTCCCCTTTTCTCTTTCCTTTATGTGTACCAATCTTTCTAGCATTTCCAAATGTGGACCATTTTTCCTAGATCCTGGGGCTGTGTGTCGCGTATTCGTGCATGTATTACATCATCATGCTGTCGGTCGCAATGCGACAAAGACTGCTTTCATTTCTTAACTGCCGCTCTCCATTTATCTCTCTGCTGTGAGAGTGATGTCCATGATTCAGTACTAATGTCTCTCAGTTTCAGGTTTATCTTAATAGTATACTTGAACCGGAGATGAGGGAGTCCGCTCTTTCTTTGACCAGAAGACAATTGAGAATAGAGGATCTGCTTTGGTAGCCTGTCTGTTGACATCCTCATCACATGTCCAGCCCACTGGGCGTTCTTTCTGATCAGAAGACCTTCCATAGATTACAGCCCTGTCCGATCGAGTATTTCCTTGTTTGTCACTTTGTCCTTCGAGGTTATCCTCAAGATCGAATGCAGATGTCGCATCATGAAGGCTTGCAGCTTTTTCACCTGTCGTCTGTAAACTGTCCAGGCCTCGGCTCCATACAGTAGGGTGGATAGCACGATAGCGCAGTAGATCTTGCCTTTCAGGAAATATATATATATATGTGTAATTATTTCCTACAAGATGGAACGAAGAACAAACAAGGTAAGTGGGATGAAAAACTGTATTCTCTGTCAAGATGTAAATGCCGTGAGGCAGAGTCAGGCTAGGAGGAAGAAGAAGCCAGGTGGCAGCACTAGGCGAGGCAGAAGTCCTGATAAGTGGCTTGAGTAGTTGAGTGTCATTAGTTGTGTAGTGTCAGTTGATATGAACTGAGGACACAGTCCACAGATAATGGTTTCCGGATAATTATACTCGTATAATTGCTTATGCAGCACCTTTCGCCCGACTGTGCTATCTTTTGTGTGCACCTTTCTGCATTAACTAACGGGCTTATCCAGAGTGTGACGCGAGGGGGCGCCCGCCCGGCAATACCCGACAGCTGGGAAGGGGGGCGCTCCGCCAATGCGCACGAGGAAATATAGGATGTACACGTTACCCTTGCATATATATACTCGCATAATGCATTATACATCACATATATATATATATTAAGTGGTTGTTGCGCGATATGGGGGGGGGTGCAACTGGCAGGGAGGTCTTTAGAAACTATTTCGGGCTGGATTATCAACACCGGAAGTTAGCTCATGTAGCCCTTTACACCAGTGGGCGCTTCATTTCCGGTCATTGGCAGTTTTTTGGTGTTTTTTCTCTCTTTCTCTGCTCTTTTCGTTGCCCGGCCGTTTTCCTTATGGCTTTTCCTTCCCTGCAGCTCCTGGTGGTGGTTTGCTGAGTGAGGGTTCATGGTGGTGTGTGCTGGACGAGCTCTGACTGAAAGGTTGGAACATTTACACTAGAGACCAGAAGTGTTATACTATACAGAGGCCAGAAGTGATATATTATACATAGACCTGAAATGTTATACTATACAGAGGCCAGAAGTGATATGCTATACAGAGGCCAGAAGTGATATGCTATACAGCGGCCTGAAGTGATATACTATACAGAGGCCTGAAGTGATATATTATACATAGACCGGAAGTGTTATACTATACAGAGGCCAGAAGTGATATACTATACAGAGGCCAGAAGTGATATACTATACATAGGCCAGAAGTGTTATACTATACAGAGGTCAGAAGTGATATGCTAAACACAGGCCAGAAGTGATATGCTATACAGAGGCCAGAAGTGATATTCCATACAGAGGCCAGAAGTTATATTCTATACAGAGGCCAGAAGTGATATGCTATACAGAGGCCAGAAGTGATATTCTATACAGAGGCCAGAAGTGATATGATATACAGAGGCCAGAAGTTATATTCTATACAGAGGCCAGAAGTAATATGCTATACATAGGCCAGAAGTTATATTCTATACAGAGGCCAGAAGTGATATGCTATACAGAGGCCAGAAGTGATATGCTATACATAGGCCAGAAGTTATATTCTATACAGAGGCCAGAAGTGATATGCTATACAGAGGCCAGAAGTGATATGCTATACAGAGGCCAGAAGTTATATTCTATACAGAGGCCAGAAGTGATATGCTATACAGAGGCCAGAAGTGATATGCTATACAGAGGCCAGAAGTTATGTTCTATACAGAGGCCAGAAGTGATATGCTATACATAGGCCCGAAGTTATATTCTATACAGAGGCCAGAAGTGATATGCTATACAGAGGCCAGAAGTGATATGCTATACATAGGCCAGAAGTTATATTCTATACAGAGGCCAGAAGTGATATTCTATACAGAGGCCAGAAGTGATATGCTATACAGAGGCCAGAAGTGATATGCTATACAGAGGCCAGAAGTGATATGCTATACAGAGGCCAAAAGTGATATTCTATACAGAGGCCAGAAGTTATATTCTATACAGAGGCCAGAAGTCATATGCTATACAGAGGCCAGAAGTTATATTATATACAGAGGCCAGCAGTGATATTCTATACAGAGGCCAGAAGTGATATGCTATACAGAGGCCAGAAGTTATATTCTATACAGAGGCCAGAAGTTATATTCTATACAGAGGCCAGAAGTGATATTCTATACAGAGGCCAGAAGTGATATTCTATACAGAGGCCAGAAGTGATATTCTATACAGAGGCCAGAAGTGATATTCTATACAGAGGCCAGAAGTTATATTCTATACAGAGGCCAGAAGTGATATGCTATACAGAGGCCAGAAGTTATATTCTATACAGAGGCCAGAAGTGATATGCTATACAGAGGCCAGAAGTGATATTCTATCCAGAGGCCAGAAGTGATATGCTATACAGAGGCCAGAAGGATATGCTATACAGAGGCCAGAAGTTATATTCTATACAGAAGCCAGAAGTGATATGCTATACAGAGGCCAGAAGTGATATTCTAGACAGAGGCCAGAAGTGATATGCTATACATAGGCCAGAAGTGATATTCTATCCAGAGGCCAGAAGTGATATGCTATACAGAGGCCAGAAGTGATATGCTATACAGAGGCCAGAAGTTATATTCTATACAGAGGCCAGAAGTGATATGCTATACAGAGGCCAGAAGTGATATGCTATACAGAGGCCAGAAGTGATATTCTATCCAGAGGCCAGAAGTGATCTATGCTATACAGAGGCCAGAAGTGATATTCTAGACAGAGGCCAGAAGTGATATGCTATACAGAGGCCAGAAGTTATATTCTATACAGAGGCCAGAAGTGATATGCTATACAGAGGCCAGAAGTGATATTCTATCCAGAGGCCAGAAGTTATATTCTATACAGAGGCCAGAAGTGATATTCTATCCAGAGGCCAGAAGTGATCTATGCTATACAGAGGCCAGAAGTGATATTCTAGACAGAGGCCAGAAGTGATATACTACACATCGGAATCGGTAGAGCGCAGGCTTCCCGTGTAGAAGGTCCATGGTTCAAAATGCTGACCGAATCAAACCAATGACTTACACAATTGATACTTGTCGCTACCTAGGCAGGCACTCAGGATTAATAGGATAGGGCAAGGACTGGTTAGCTCAGTGTCGGGATAATGTGCCTGAGTGGGATATCAAGGCATGGTGCCACCAGCCTGATTTCCCAGTGGGGCAGTACTATGATGTCACCATCAGTGCGCACTGTCACAAATCAATACCCGTCCTGATATGACCTTTGATGTTGCCAGGACATAAAACTCCAACAACCATCCAACCCAATCATAGACTTGGCAATCTATGGAAATGGCTGCCAAGGTGGGGAATGCCCAAACGGTAAAGGAACGACAAATTCCTGAGCTAAAAACTGCAAAGGGGCATGTGATATGTCACGGCCCACCAGCGGGACACCCAATGGAAGGTAACCATGCCAAAAGTAGCCAGATAACACACCACACAGCTACTTACAAGCCTATGATATGTGAATAGGAGTAGGCTAGTCTAGTAATAAGAGTAGAAAAAATAAATACATATATGCCAAGAAAACTGGCTAACATAGGCTATTAACCATACCAGCCAATTATCTATCTGCTACTGAAATGCAGGCAATCAAATACCTTATCAGCAGCTACTGTGAGGTAAGATAACACCAACACTACAACTGGCCAGCATTGAAAACAAGCCTGGGTACCCGGGCTTATATGCTATGGACAGCCTCAATAAACAAAATATTTTTAAATGGACTTAGCCTTTGGCAGACAGAACCTCGACGGTACAGGTGAGACCCTCACAACTCCTAGGAGGTCGTGACGTCGTGACGTCGTGACGTCGTGACGCCGTGACGTCGTGACGTCGTGACGTCGTGACTTCTACCGCAGACAAAAATCGCTACCGACAAAAATCGGTGCGTGCAGACGCGGTCCGAGCGGCCTAACTTAGCTGTCAAAAGCTGCGGGTCTGTGAATTAGATTTGGCCATTAGCTTTTAAGCCTCGGCATCGGCAGGGTTGGTTGGAGCTAGCAGTAGCGTTACTACTGACGGGTGCTTCTGTCTTGGCGGCCACTATAGCAAACTGTGTAGAACGCCAACTCCCTCTCATCGCCCTCCGCCGTCCTCACCCGCCTCCGCCCCGCCCTCCTCCCTCCCATCTCACCGTTACCAGCTAAAGCTCTCTCCGCCCATCTCCCACTCCCTCCCTCCCTCTCACCCTCCCTCCCTCTCACCCTCTCTCTCCCTCCCTCTCACCCTCCCTCCCTCTCACCCTCTCTCTCCCTCCCTCTCTCCCTCCCTCCCTCTCACCCTCCCTCTCACCCTCCCTCCCTCCCTCTCACCTTCCCTCTCTCCCTCCCTCTCTCCCTCCCTCCCTCTCACCCTCCCTCTCTTCCTCCCTCCCTCCCTCCCTTCTCATCTTCACCATCTTAAGCTCTCTCCATCCATCTTCCGCTCCCTCCCTCTGTCCCTCCCTCCCATCTCACCATCCCTCACATCTCACCCTCCTCTCAGCTTGCCTCCCCATCGCAACCTCCTTCACCTATCTCACCCTCCTTTACATGTCACACGCCTTCTCTGAACCTCCTTCCCCCATCTCAAGCTCCCCCTCTCAACCTCCATCCGCCATCTCAACCTCGCCCTCTCAACATCCCTCCCCCGTCTCACCCTCCCTCCCCCGTCCCCTCCTCATCTCCCCTTCCTCCCCTTCCTCCCCATCTCCCCATCTCCGCTTCTCCCCCATCTCACCCTCCCATCTCTCCCCCCTCGCCATCTCTCTCCCTCCCCCATCTCCCCCTCCCCCATCTCTCCTCCCGCCTGTCTCCCTCTCCCATCTCTGCCCCCCATCTGTCCCCCTCCCCCATCTTCCCATCCCCATCTCTCTCTCTCCCACATCTGCCCCTCCCCCATCTCCAGATCCCATCTCCCCGTCCCCATCTCTCCCCCTCCCCCATTTCTCTCCTCCCACATCTCCCGCCTCCCCATCTCCCCCTCCCATCTCTCTCCTCCCCACCCCTCCCCTCCCCTCTCCCCCTCCCCCCCCCCTCCATATCTCACCCTCCCCTCTCTCCCCACCCCCCCATCTCCCCTTCCCATATCTCCACCTCCCATCTCTCTCCCTCCCACATATCCCGCCTCCCCATCTCCCCCTCCCATCTCTCTCCCTCCCCATCTCCTCTCCCCATCTCCCCCTCCCCCATCTCTCTCCCTCCGGCAACTCCCCCTCCCCATCTCCCCTCCCATATCCACCTCCCCATCTCTCCCCTCCCCATTCTCCCCATCCCATCTCTCCCCCTCCCCCATATCCCCCTCCCCCATCTGCCCCTCCTCATCTCCCCCTTCCTTACACCGTCTCTCCCCTGCCCCCTCACCACCCCCCTCTCTTTCCCCCCTCCCCATCTCCCTTCCTCCTTCCCCAACCTTAGCCTCAAGTCATTCAGTCATTTCCTTAAAACTTTTGCGAAGCAATTCATGGCATGGTGATAATACTTGGCCATCACTGCCACATTTTCAAAAACAGTCAGTGAGTAGTGAAGAATCTTCAGAAAGGACGCGTGAAAGACCACTGAAACAAGCTCAGGCCATTATTATTATTTGTTTGTTTTGTTGTTGTTTTACATCCTAGCAACATCTAAGGTCATATCAGGACGGGTACCAACTTGTGACAGTACACACTAATGGCAACTTTTTACTGCTGCCCCACTGGAAAATCAGGCCACTGGCACCATGACCCGATATCCCACTCAGTCAGATTATCCAGAGACTGAGCTAACCAGTCCTTGCCCTATTCTATTTATGCCGCACTCCAGGCTAGGAAGTGACAAATATCAATGTCGAAGTCATTGGTTTGACTCGACCGGGAACCGAACTCCCGACCTTCCGCACGCGAGGCCCATACTCTACCGATTAGGGTTTCAGCGCTCCATTCACCAAGGATTTATTTCATTTTATTATATTTTGTGTACATTAGTTGATTAAGCGATGGACATTTCTATCTTAGACAATTGGTCTTCCTCATTCCACTGCTCCTTGCCCTATCCTAATAATGGCAAGCACCTGGCTAGGTAGCGACAAGTTTAAATTTGTATGTGATTGGTTTGACTTGGCCATGCTTCGAACCCATGTGTTCGAATCCCAAGACCTACCAGAAAGAGAGGTGGGCGTGCAACTCATTCGGCCATTGCTTCTGGTGAATAAAGGCGTTTTCATCAAATAAAATAAATGAAAATAGTAGCCCCTTTTGTTAGGGGTTATATTTTGAACTGCCTGTGCTAGCAGCTTTATAGGTATGGCTTCTAAGAAAGCAGATCAACAGAAGTGATCTCCATACTTTCCTTACAGTACTCAGTATTATCCCCACAGACCAGACTGCGTGTGTGTGTGTGGGGTCACTTGAATAGCTAGCTAGTTTGTGTAAATGACAAAAAAGATATAGTAACTTTGCTTTAGCGATAACAAAGAGTCAGGCTGAGTTATTATGATAGGAACATTATATATTTTTTTAATATCCTTAAAAAGATTCTTTTATTTTGTATAATTCTACATATGGGTATTGTACAAATATTGTGTGCGGTGCTTATTTTATCAATATTATTAATTAATATTATTCAAATGGGAAATGTTGCGCCTAGAGCCTGAATTGAACCCCAGACTTCTTGCCATGCTACGGATAGTATCCTAAACATTACACTACCTAGGCTACCTGGTGCAATCCACAGCTAACTGTCTATACTTATGCTTATGCTTATACTTATCTTCTTCTGTTGACATATTTAGGCATAATAGATTCGGTCTGTCTATATTGGACCTCATAATTATAGTGGTCATGCAGCGAGGTCTATGCGACTTAGAGGTTAGTGCATTATTGATATTTGTAAAGTATGGAAGTATTGCAATACCTCAGGGAGTTTGATGCCCCTGCCCTGCAGAGTTGTAAACCACTGCCTTGTGGTACAGGTTCTTGACAGAACCGAAGGCTAAGGGAGCAAACCCTAAACAAAAAACCATGTCACTGTGGCAGCATCAAGGGCGGTTGATGTATGGTACTCCCAACATCTCCCGATCAGCCACTACAAGGACAAATAGTTTTGCGCCTGTCTGGACATCTTCTTGCCTGTGTGAGACCTCTATTTGCTCCCCGAGAGAGTGCTGCTGGTAACTTGCAAAAGCCAGCAGCACTTCAACACTTTTGCAGGCAGCTTTCATGAAATGTCCCTACTATACAGAGCCGAGGCCTGGACAGTGTAAATATGGCAGGTGAAAAAGCTGCATGCCTTCATGATGCAACATCTGCATTCGATCATGAGGCTAACCTGGAAGGACAAAGTGACAAATAAGGAAATACTCAAATGGACGTGGCTGCTCTCTATGGAAGATCTTCTGATCAAAAAGAATCTCCATAGGACTGGGCACCTCATGAGGATGTCATCAGACAGGCTACCAAAGCAGATCCTCTATTCTCAACTGTCTTCTGGTTACAGAAAGAGAGGGCGCCCTTGTCTCCGGTTCAAGGATACCTTCAAGTGAAACCTGAAGCTGAGAGAAATTAAGACTGACTGATGGACATCAATCTCACAGCAGAGAGCTAAATGGAGAGTGACAGTCAAGTAATGAAAGCAGTCTTTGTCGCATCGCAACCTACAGCAAGATGATGATGATGATGATAATTTTGTAGGAGAATATGAAAGAGTTGCTTCATTGTAAGTTGTGACCTTTATAGACCTGTGGTGATGGATGATTATTAAACCACCTTAGTCCACTCATAGTGACACGTCTACCTCTCACTTAGTTTTACTACGAAACCAACATTCAAAATTTAAAATCTCATTGGCAGTTTATTTTCGCGGATCATAATGTTAGATTTGAAGCTTGATGAATACATGTTAAACCTACACCAGCTACATGATTTAGTTTATAACTGGGTCAGAATGGTTCACTTTGATTACTAATAATAGCATAAATATTTCACCAGAAAGATCCAATCACAATATTTTAATATATATGCACGACTATTTGATATGCAAAAACTGACAAATCCATTTGAGTTGTTTTCTGTGAAATAGAATTGATTATCGCGCTTTCAAGTTAAAGGCTCTTAATTTTATATTGAGTAGTGCATTATGATAGGGGATGTGGCAGCTTCTATGAAAGAGTAAATATGATTATCAGAATGCTTGCAGCGTCAGCTCAAACGTGGTAGTCATGGCTTCATTCCCGCCTGGATGGCGCGCGTCAGATATGGCGCCTGAACCCTTCGTATATCTGAACAAGATGTATAATTTCCGGAAGACCTCTCAACTGTAACAAGCTTAGTACTGCAAATAATATTTGCGCGATTCTGACTCTAATCCTTAGAAGGGTATTAATCCTTGTCGACTAGACGGAGGCTGCAAATATCCTTCTATGTGACGTCATAGCTGACCTTAGCATTGATTATCTCAAACACGTCAAAGGTAATCAATGTCGCCATTTCTTGTTGTTCTCGTTGGTTGTTGAAGTTTTACGCCCTCTCAACATCTAAGGTCATATCAGGATGGGTACCGACTTGTGACAGTGCGCACTCATGCTGAGTTCATAGTGCTGCCCCACTGGGAGACCAGACCACTGACGCCATGACCCAATTTCCCACTCAGTCGCGTTTACTTGATACTGAGCTAACCAGTCATTGCCTATCCCAGTAATGCTGAGTGGCAGGTTAGGTAGCGACAAGTATAAATTGTGTAAGTCATTGGTTTGACTCGACCAGATATCAAACTCATGACCTTCCGCACGGGAAGCCTGCGCTCTACCGGCTCAGCCATTGCGTCCGGTGATAACAATCATGTCTCAGGAAGTCTGCTGTTATTCCTACTTCTTGCATTTCCATTTACCCCCACCTTGCCCCCTTTGGCTGCTCCCCCCCCCCCCCACCTATTGAGCCCCCCCGCCCCCAGCCACTCATCTGGCCGCCGGTTGTCAAATATCGAGAACTTAATCCCCCAACAAACACCCAAAAAACACACACAAAAAGTAAAGCTAACCTACTGTGGTTACAAGCAAAAACAATAACGTTTTTTTTTTGTTTAACAAAGATATTTTCAAAAAGAGCCGGGCATATTTAATGTCGGTATTGAAAACGATGCTGAAACATAAACCGGCAGGAAATGTTGGTTTAATAATTAATTAAATATCCCACTTTTGGTTTTCTGCGGACAATTGATGAAAAAGAAATCAAATATGCGCATTTTGAATTCATTAATTGTAAAGTATTGCGAAGTAGGTTGAGGAATCATGTGAATCTACCAAAGGGTCAGTGGCTTCAGGTAGGTGAATGGTCAATCGTTTCTTTTTCTTTTGTAAATATGTTTTATTCTGCTGAATAAGTTCTTTTGTCAGTGTCGAAGCACTGGTCTTCAAGCCATTTTTCAAATTGGGATTATTTACACAAAAATGGTATATTAGAGTATCTATGTATTAAAGTGATCTAAGAATAGCTGTTGAATACACAATTTGCAGCATATAGAACAATGGCCGACATGGTGTAACTCACTCGCGCAAAATGGATTTATGAATTTTACCTACAAGTTCAACCGCAATATGGCAATGGTAGGGTCATATGACTACATCAATATTCGATGGACCCATGTGAGTATTTTCATGGTATTTAAAATGTAAGCAGAAGTTATCTTCTGTATTCCTTCGGTAAAGTTGTCATGAGTTTTAATGTAGTGATGTGATCAGTTGGGAGTTCGACATGGTATGAAATCCTCGTCGTGATCGCCAGTATGAAATCCTGTATAGTCAGAATCACCCCAATTATTCTTGGTACAGAAAGATAGGAGTGGCCGTTCCCGCTATGTGGTACCCGAGGTTATGACTCTTTCCCACTCGCCACCTATGTCGTTGGCTGTACTGCCACAAGGACTATACTGCCCTGATATTCGCTTAGTACCTAAAGTACCTATTGCTATACCTGCATACCTACATACCTAGGTATGCAGGTATAGCAATACCTCAGGGAGTTTGACGCCCCTGCCTTGCTGAGTTCTAAACCACTGCCTTGTGGTACAGGTCCTTGACAGAACCGAAGGCTAATGGAGCAAACCCTAAACAGAAAACCATGTCACTGTGGCAGCATTAAGGGCGGTTGATGTATGGAACTCCCAACATCTCCCGACCAGCCACTGCAGGGACAAATAGTTTTGCGCCTGTCTTGACATGTTCTTGCCAGTGTGAAACCTCTATTTGCTCCCCGAGAGAGTGCCGCTGGTAACTTGCAAAAGCCAGCAGCACTTCAACACTTTTGCAGGCAGCTTTCATGAAATGTACAACCGCACAAAACACCATACCGGCTCGGTCAGCGCTGCTCGAGCTCATCTTCCGTCGACAGCGGAAAATCAGCTAGGAGGAACACAATGAAATGGAGAGCGGCAGTCAAGTAATGAAACCAGTCTTTGTCGCATCGCGACCGACAGCATGATGATGATGATGACCTAAAGTTCATACCTCCCCATCTCTCCCCTCTCCTTATATAGAGTTTATGTTAAGAGCTTGCCCCACAGCAGACACAACACACGATCCGAGCTCAGCACCAGCCAGAAGAAGACTGAATACTTAGTTTTATTCACCTATATAATGTTTACTAGACACATACAGTGGTGGATGATACCGACATTCTTATTGGCTATTGCACCCATGCACACCAGTCATTCCTAGCCCACATGATCCCTCCCTGACATAGCTCCTCATTGGCTGCCTTCATGCCCCCCCCCTCTCCCCCCCACCCAGACCTGGCCACCACCCAGCCATCATGGTATCACAGTGGTGACGTGTGGCTGGGTGAGATAAGGTGGGGGGGGGGGCGGGGAAATCATGATTAAAGGTGCACCTCTTCCCTCCCCCGTTGAGAAACATTTTAAAAGGAGTACTGTTTCTCATCCAGCTATGTCGATACCCACTACATACTTAATCGGAGAATTTTACAATGGGACATACAAAATGTCAGTTGGATAGGAATATTCTAGTGTTACCTAACCGTGGTTCGTTATGTCAGTTTGTTAGTTGCAGTTTGCTGTTTGAGTGTTGATGGGCTCGTGACAACAATAATGAACCAGACAGGATGGATGAATGAGTTGAGCGTCCGTCTCCTGTTTTGGTGGGTGTGGGATTCGAACCCACGAGTTCGAACCCTGGTTGAGTCAAACCAATGACTTGAGAGGTGTCGCTCCCTATCCAGGCACTCGGCATCATTAGGATAGGGCAAGGACTGGTTGGCTCAGTGTCAGGATAATGTGACTGAGTGGGATACCAGGTCATAGTGCTGGTGGCCTGGTCTCCTAGTGGGGCAGCACTATAAAGTTGCCATGAGTGTGCACTGTCACAAGTCAGTACCCCGTCGTGATCTGCCCTTAGATGTTGTCAGGACGTAAAACTCCAACAACCAACCGAATACCAACAAGCTGTCAATCGCCACAGGAATGCCTCGGTTCATTTAGAGTTTTACATCCTAGCAACATCAAAGGTCATGTCTGGATGGGTACCCACGTGTCAGCTGCGTGCTCTCGTGACGACTGTATAATGCTGCTGGCATCACGTCCCGCTATATCACACTTGGGCATGTTGTCCTGGAATTGAGCCATTGAGCCAACCAGTCCTTGCCCTAACTTATTAATTGCCGAGCGCAGAACAGGAACATGATAAGTGTAACTTTTGGAAGTGTTTGGTTTGCATCCAGTGGGGCAGCAATATAACGTTGCCATAACTGCACACTGTCACAAGTCCGTATCTATCCTGATATGACCATGGATGTTGCTAGGACGTAAAACCCCAACAATCAGCTGAAGCGGTTGTCCTACTCACTTATTATGGGCGTCAGATTGAATTTAGTTTTAAGAGTCAATTCAAATGGCTGGCTCCTATGACGTTGGCAGGGGTAAATATGATATGCACACTGTTCTTGTGTAACCAACCTCAGAATAAACAGTAACACCAGAGGCCATCGGTATAAGATCTTCAAGGAGAGGCCCAGACTTGAGGTCAGGAAACACTCATTTTTCTTTCGAGTGACAGATTCATGGAAGTCTCCCAGGCCAAAGGGTTGAAGCACCAATGGTAGAAGCATTTGAGAGAAGGCTGGATAAACATTGGAAGGGACACCCACAATTATATGACTTCCGGGCTCCGTCGACATCCATATGTGTGCAAACAAATATTTAGTTTTTACCATAGCGAGCCTATTAGAGGCCTAATAGGGCCTAGATCTGCCAGAAGAGGATCTGTATGTCTGTAAGTTACTGCTAGTTCTGATATTAGTACAGATTGCTGACATGAACTTTAGAATAGAAGTCTACCTGCTCTGCTCAGCCTTCTTGTCCGTTTCTGTTTGTGAAGCACCAACATTAATCTGCAGCCTGTTTACACTGACCACTAGATAAAAGATTCACCCCGTACTGCTGCGGCAGCCACAGAAGGGGTGAAGAGCAACCTTATATAAATAGTGGCGAGAATGTGGGTAAATGAAATGAGGATGTAAATCATTAATCTAAAAAGAAAATATATTCTTTCCGTGTCTTAATATATTTACCTGCAACCTTTGAACTGATTAGTGGATTAATTCCAGTGGACATCCACATGTCCACATGTCAGCCATTTTGGTAGAGTCCAATATAGGTGAAGAACATTTCATTTTCATTGGCTGAGGTAGTCAGGTGGTACATTTTCATTGGCTGAGGTAGTCAGGTGGTACATTTCCATTGGCTGTGGTAGTCAGGTGGTACAAGAAGTTAATTCAAACATGGAGGATTTACTTCATGGACTCTATCACTTCAAACTGATTTTGTGTCATTATACCTTGATATTATGTGATTTGAACACTCTGGAGAATATGTGTTGCAGGAAAACATATGTACTTGAATTATAATTTGTAGCTATTGGATTTTAATCAACATACGGTAGGATTGCGAAACTAAGGTCATCAATATTGAGACATATTTTCTCCAACTTGTACGTAGGTGAGCAATTCACCTATGACAGAGTCAGAGGTGAATCTTTGATCTAACCGACCACCAACGCTACTGAATGAACAGAGAAGGACGCCACTTCACGTAATATTTGTGACCCGTCTTTCTTGTCCATTACCTCCAAATCTCACCTCTGACACTCAAACACATTTGACTAAGTTGCGTTGATTTTTTGGCCCTGCACCAACAGTTCTACACTGCAGACAGTATACATGACCTTTTTACTAAGGTAAAACAGGAAAACAGTTTAGCCTTTTTGAGGGGAGCTGGACTGTACCACCTTATATAGTTTACTCAATGGATTCTATCAATTATTAATAAAACTTTTCTTTTTCTATGGGAATTTGTTTCCCTTGACCACAAATATATGATTGTGAGCTTTCTAATTTAATCAGTGTCTATTGGCACATAATCGATTGTCTGCTTTTACGTGTAATAGCGATGGTTTGAACAAAAAAACTAACATTTCTCGCCGTGAATATGGCCTATGTTGCCGACACGGCGTAAAGCAACCACCAATCAATCAATCAATCAATCAACCAAATCTCACACTCCACTCACACATATACCCTACACCACTACCCAGTCAGCATCCTACTCACACACTCACACACCACCCTCACACCCGCCACACCACGACCCCCACGTTCAGCCACACTCCACTCACACACACACCCCACACCATCATCCCCCCCCCACATCCCACTACCTTCATATGCCTCACATTATCCCCACCCCCACATACACCACCCACACACTCAAATACCGTCATCCCACCACACTATCTCCACACACCTCACACCATCCCCCCCCACATACACCGCTCACACACTCACACACCGTCACAACACCCACACACTCACACACCACCACCACACACCCCTCATACACCAGTGGAATATAATTTGGAACTTATAACATCTAAATAGCAAATGATATGAGATAGGCAACGAATCAACGATAAGTGATATGCCATTTGCAACATAGTGTAAAATATTCCGACTTTTTAGGCCTAGTTCATAAATATATAATAGATTAAATAAATTCTAAAATATCTCCTTTTCATGAAACTCATATGTGAAGCATTAAGAAAACTGTTTTAATCATATTTAAATCATCCAGTTATTTCCATAAGGTCATTATAATAATATCCCAATTATATACTTAGCCTTATCAAACCTCTCTAATAATACCTAATTCATTCTATCATGTTGGTACCTACATATGCATAATATTCAAACCAAGCGGTGAATCCAAGGTAGATTATGTATATTAAGTGAAGTGATAATTCATAGCAGATTGTTCTAAGGTTCTACATCAAATATAACCACTGGAGATAAGAACTCTGGAAAATTATTACTGTATTTGTATATTTACATGTATTACTGAATTGAAGTCTGTTGGTATTATATATTGTATAAAGGGAGGTAAATACTGAAACTAAGGACAGCATATACAGTTGCTGCAGACTGTGGTTTCTTCACCCAGACAAATAGTATGTGAAGACTGCCACAGAATGGGTACAATAATTAAGTTAAGAAACTGAGTTCTGTGTGCCTGTTATGGTATGATTTACAGATGCCAGTACCTGAGGGAGTGTTAGCACACAGGTGACAATGCATGGGGGGTTGTGTGTGTGTGAGTGTTTGCAGGACCTTCCAAATTCAGGTGTCAGGCTGGAGGTGGGAGGTGGAATGTGTGTGTGTGTGTGTGGTGAGCCCCCATGGCCACCTGGTGGCAGTTTGCTGAACTAAAGATGATGCAATATGTAATTCCCAAAGTAAGACATGTAGAAACTGTTACTATTTTGGAGTTGTCCCAATCTAAGGGACTGGTGACCACCGGTGTTATGTAAAGATAAATAGGTGATTGGTGAACTTGATGGAAAAATATGTATCTGACTTGGGGTGGGTGGGTTGGACCCCCACCACTCCCACCAGCCCCCCACCCCTATACCCTGCAGGGGGGGGAGGGGCTGGTGGGAGTGGGGGGGTCCACCCACTACCACCCTGCCTCCCCACACCACTGACAGGAGGAGTTCAGCCAATGAAATGCCATGTTACTGTCTCTGACTGAGGAGACTCCCAGCAACTGTGTACCTGTATTTTTAAAGCGTTCCATCTGAATAAAAAAGCTGGGCAGGGTGAGTGGCAGGCAGATGACCTGGAGACAGCACAGCGGGAGGAGCCAGCCAACCCTCCCAACTAGACTTTGCCACGCTTAATTTCTGTTGGGTTGCTATTTCATGGAACTGATATAGTAAGCAGATATAGTAAGTAGATATAGTAAGCAGATATAGTAAGCAAATATAGTAAGTGGATCATCGCTTGAATAATATCATACATTAGTGCTTTCCGGCCTCCACACACAAAAGTTAGGGTTCTATTTCCTATGAAGATTCTTACGTAAAATACCGCTAGTTAAAAATAGGTCTTATATTAATTGACACGTGTTGCGTATCAGCAGTAGATAATGAGACATTTGCAACATATGATCACTGTGTAATCTGACATTTGTAACAATGTTGCACATGGGTGGGCATATTCGGCATCTCAGTAGTATATAGTTTGAGACTTGTTACATATGAATATTACATATTATAATGCTTGCGAGATGTGAGTAATATATAATCAGTGATTTGCATTATGTGAGAGTACATATGTATTATGTGATTAGTAGATATGTATCATGTGAGTATTATATAATCAGTGATTTTCATTATGTGAGTAGTACATATGTATTATGTGATTAGTACTGTAGTAGTCTGCCCTGACCTCTCAGGCAAGTAACCACAGAGACAGGTAGGCGTGGGTACTATGGTGATATCAGGGAGCCTAGGTGGTGTAATGGTTAGTACACTGGCCCGGAATGAAAAGAGATGTGGGTTCGAGTCCCGCTCTAGGCACACAAATTCCCATTTTCATCATTAGTAGATATATATCATGTGAGTAGTATATAATCAACGATTTGTAGCATGTGAGTAGTATATAATCAGCGATTTGTACCAATTGAATATTATATAATCAGCGATCTCCACATATTCTTCACCTATATATATATAATTATATTCTCCATGGACAACACCTTGGAAGAGAAATTCGACGTAGCCACTGAAACATGATTCCCCATGAAGTCGTTTTCAAACCTGTAAACCGGAAGTAACGATCAGAGAACTCAACAGCAAGCGCCAATGAGCAAAAAGATTATGGTACCTTCAGGATCCGGTAGGCATCCAGAAGCGATGGTCGGTGAGGCGTGACGACATCGGTCATCGGGAACTGGATGTGGCCACGTCCGGGTGACGTCGCCAATCCAGCAGTGCCGCTGCCAGTCCCGGCCCCACCCACTGTCATGCTGGGTGCCGTCGCTGCCAGGCATGTCGGGGTGCGAGGTCTTTTCGGCGTTCCAAGCAGACGCAGGGCAGTCGCTGCAGGGTTGTGATCGGGGGCGTTCGCAGCAGCCAACAATGCCGCCCGGTGCCGCCGAATTGCGAGGCGCTTCTTGCGCACGGTGCCAGTTCGCGCCAACATCCTGCCAACGCGGTGACGTCACAGTGGGTGTGAAGTATGACGTCAGAGGGAATGCTAGCTCGCCACGTCGAGACCCGTTTGTTACGACGACCCTAGGACGCGCCCGCTGACGTCACGTTGCTCGGAAACTAACCGTCCATGACGTCATCAACCGATAAACTCACATGGCGGTGACATATCATCAGCTAGCGGCTGCCTGCGTTAGGAGGTGACATAATGTCCACACACCGCCCCGATTCTGCAGCCACGCCCATGACAGTATGCACCCGTGATCTACTTCACAATCATGTCGCAGCTCCTAATCCTCAAGATGTTGCTAGGATATAAAACTCCAACAAACAACCAACCAACCAACTTAATTCTCAAGCGCTCCTCTTCAACTCACCTCCTTTTTGGCGAACAACAACCACAACCACAAGCGCAAGTTTAAACAGTTCGCTTACTACCGCTTAGCGCTCCATTCACTTCCGGTGCTCTGTTGCCAGGGCCATCCACCTAGTAGTACATCCGGGGGCTGCTGGTTCCCGGCTGGAGACAAACAGCTGCTTCTTTCCGAAGGGCGTTCGTCAATTTCCGGTGTCGAAGCCGGACCGGGCCTTTCTTCACAGCGCCACCTACAAACTACAAACAACACTTTTAATTCACGTGACGTTTGAATAAGACGACAGACATACAAAGCTGGCTTTAATATAGAGCCCCCCTCCACCCACCACCCCCCACCCACCACCCCCACTACCCCACCGCCAGTCAAAGGTACATAAATATGACTCGCTCATTACGAGCGAAACCCGCTGGGCATGCGCGCTAAAACAGCTCAATTGCAGCCCTAATGGAAGCTCAGCCCACAATGCTTTGCGGTGTGTAATGACTGCAATCATAAGCCTTTATCTCTAACACTCATTGTGACAACTAATTAGGGCAGGTCTCGCTCCTCTGGGCGTGTTTTCACTGAGCGGGCTGTTAAATGTGCATAGTCCGATGGCGTTTTAATTTTGCCTTATATTTTAGATACATATATGGAGCTGATCATTATAACCTATAATCATTAGTCTGGGGTAATTTTAATGAACACGTGCTAATTTGGGAGCAATTTGAGCCGAAACTGAAAGAACCCAAAATAAGTTTGGCAAGCTTTCCCAAAGTCATATAGCTGTGACACAGATTACCATCTCGCGATGGTCATGTGATGTGAGTTGACCTAATAATGTGTCTTACAACCTGACTAATGCCATGCATGGTATTGGGAATGAGGGCAAGACAAATCAGGTTATGAGATTGACCTAATTCATTTGTGGTCTCCCTGCGTAATGGCTTACTCAAAGTAAGTGTCCAATGGGATGAGGTAGTAAATTCACTGATTATTCTATATATGATGTCACAAACTACTAGTTAATGCTCGAATATCTAAGTTGTGTATAATGAATCAATTGGAGATATCTATTTTAGTTGTTTTTTTTAAATTCATGGGACCTTGCAACTTTAAGAATAAATATTTCTATACACCTACCTGTATATATAGTCTATGTATTTATATATGCACTAAACTGTTATTGACAGATATCGGGTTAATGGCCCTGTCACACTACGACGCTTCTCTCGACGACCCGTGAGCGTTGAAAGTACTATTTTGCGCGTCGAGAAACGTCAAACTTTTCGGCGGTTTGGGGGAAAAGATCGGCGTCAGCGCGGCGCGTTATGCGCGCGCGGCCAACGTGTGTCTACGCGCTGGGGAAAAAAAAAAAAAAGTTTGGCGCGACGTCTTCATTTAACCTTAAATGATGCTAGGGCGTAAAACAAAAACGGCCCAGTTTGCGCAACGCGTGAGCAACGACCCTCCCGCGCGCGCGCCGTCTTCCTACCGTTCCCATGACGTTATTCCGGCGCGTCCAACGCAGCGCGACGCGCGCCTGCCCCTGTCACACTACGACGTGACTACGTCAGCGTAACCACAACGTGAAAATAATGATATCACGTCGAAGTTATCGGCGTAATATGCAAATTGTGGACGTGAATGCCGCGTAGTTGACGTGACCGTAACGTGACCGTAACGTGACCGTAACGTGACCGTAACGTGACCGTAAAGTGACCGTAACGTGACCGTAACGTGACCGTAACCGTACGTGACCGTAACGTGACCGTAACGTGACCGTGACGTGACCGTAACGTGCAAAACGCGGCCCACACGTTGCTCCCACCCGGGCCGTCGGTCTGACGTGACATAACGTGACTCTAACGTCATTTACGCTGCTATAACGATCGCGGAACGTCTACCTAACGTCATTGTCACGTCATCCCGACGTGACGGCGTCACGTCGAGATACGTCGAAAGTTTTGAACAGGTTCAAAACCTCGACGCGCGCCGACGTAACACGACGTAACATGACGTAGCTCGACGTCACTCTAACGTCATTATGACGTCATCATAACGTAACCCAACGTACGGCAACATAATGACGAAAAATGATCACGTTAGGCTCACGTTGGCTCGTTACGTCGTAGTGTGACAGGGGTATAACGTCCTTACCCATATATTTGCGCGCGCTGGCAGTCGTTGGCTTGTTTTGGACAGGTTCAAAACACTCAGCGACCGGCAACGCGCGCCGGCGCTTCGCGCCGACCATCAACGTCAACGATAATGTACCGACGTGTACCGACGCGCGCATAACGCGCCCCCAGTGCGTCTCGATATTTCACTAATTATCGCCCAAAAACACCACACGTTGACGGGTCGCCGGCGAGAAGCATCGTAGTGTGACAGGGGCATCAATGTTTTGTTTAGTTACAATCTAGAAATCAAGTTAATTAATAGAACAGTAAATTTGCATAGTCCGATGAAATATCAAATTTTCAAAACCATAACACCCACCTAGATTTTATTCTACGCATCAAACTTAGATCATCATCATGCTGTCGGTTGCAACGCGACAAAAACTGCTTTAATTAATTTCATGAAAGCTGCCTGCAAAATTGTTGAAGTGCTGTTGGCTTTTGCAAGTTACCAGCGGCACTCTCTCGGGGAGCAAATAGAGGTCTCACACCGGCAAGAACATGTTCAGACAGGAGCAAAGCTATTTGTCCCTGCAGTGGCTGGTCGGGAGATGTTGGGAGTTCCATACATCAACCACCCTTAATGCTGCCACAATGACATAGTTTTCTGTTTAGGGTTTGCACCCTTAGCCTTGGGTTCTGTCAAGAACCTGTACCACAAGGCACTGGTTTACAACTCTGCAGGGCAGGGGCGTCAAACTCCCTGAGGTATTGCAATAGATACTTAGATACTGGTCCACTTAATAAGCATTCGTTACCACATGGAAGGGAACAGTGAGTCAATTCAATTTGTTAAAACCTGTTACTGCGTAAACCTATGGTGTCAGAGTTCTGGCGTGCTTGCCAAAATTAATTTTGCATGTTTGCACTTCGAATATCTCAAAAGTTAGCCATTCAAAATAAAAGTGACTTTAAACTAAAGTCACGTAGATTATAATATTTAATTTAATATATTTATTTCAGCAGGATAATAGTAACTCAAAGCCTACGGACTATGCAACTTTAATGTAGATGATATAATATGATAACATCTAGGATATCAAGTAAGCCTAGATGCTCACTTGACAATGTTCATACGGTGTGGTTACAGTTATATAAGCAGATTGAGAATATATGTAAAATGGTGATGTTAATGACATCAAAGCATGATTGATGGCAATGTACCTGATAGCATATGATAACATCTAGGATATCCTATTGCAGCTAGATAGTCTAACCTACAGTTGACAGTATCCATGCAGTTTGCTTACAGGTGTGTAAGTGGGTTGAGAATTAAATAGAATAACTGACTATAATTGTGATATTAATGGCATCAAAGTAGTATTGATGCTTCCAGTTGTGTACTGATCGCATTAGGAGTGATTCTATCCATGCAGGTTGGGCTTGGTCACTTTTGAATTATCTAATTCTAGTAGGCTACCAATTCCAGCTATGAGAGGAAACTCCCTCTTCCTGACTTTCTCCTTCCTCACTCCACCCCTGCTCTCCCCTCCCCCTCCCTTTTCCGCGCTCACTCCTCTGTCCCTCTCTCTTCCTCTTTATTTCCACCTCCCTCCCTCGCTCTCCCATCAATCCGCCTTTCCCTGTCCCCCTGTCCTCCTGTCTCCCCCTATATATCTGTCCTCTCCTTCCCTCATTCAATGTCTCTCCCAATCTGTCCCTATATGTTCCTATCTCTCCCTATATATCCCAATATCTCTCCCTATCTCATCTCTCCCTATCTGTCCGCATCTCCTATCTCCCCTATCTCCCATATGTCCCAATCTCCTATACCCATATCTCCCTATTTCTCCCTCTCCCCCAATCTCTCCCCATACTTCTCTACCTATCTCTCCATATCTCTCCCTGTCTACCAATCTTCATATCACCTTATCTCTCACTATATCTCCCTAGTTCTCCCTATCATTATCTCCCAATCTTTCCCCATACCTCCCTCTCTGTACTTATCTCTCACTATCTCTCCCTATCTCCATCTCTCCCTAGTTCTCCCTATAGCCGTCTCTCCCCATCTCTCCATATCTCTCCATATCTGTCTCTATCTCTGTTTATCTCCCAATCATTCCTCATACCTCCGTATCTCTCCGCATCTCTCCGTATATATCCGTATCTCTCCCTATCTCTCCCTGTCTCTCCCTATCTCGCCCTACCTCACAACCTCTAACAATCTCTCCCCATCTCTCCCTATATATCCCTATCTCTCCCTACCTCCCAATCTCTCCCAATCTCCCCTCATCTCTCCCTATCTCCCCCCCACCTCCCACTCTCTCCCAATCTCTCCCCATCTCTCCCTATCTCTCCCTATCTCTCCCCACCTCCCAATCTCTCCCACTCTCTCTCAATATCTCCCCATCTCCCCTATCTCGCCCTATCTCTCCCTATCTCTCCATATCTCTCCATATCTCTTGCTATCTATCCCTACCTCCGAATCTCTTCCTCTTTCTCCGAACCGCCCAATCTCACCCGATCTCTCATAATCTCTCCCAAATCTCTCCCTCTCTCTCCCTATCTCTCTCCATATCCTCAAATCTCTTCTTATATTTCCAAATCTCTCCCTCTCTCTCCCTCTCTCTCCCTATCTCTCCCTCTCTCCCTATCTCGCTCCACATCTACGAATCTCTCCTCACATCTTTCTATCTCCCCTTCCCTCACCTCCAAACCCTGCCTGTCTCTCCGTCAAAACCCACGTCCCTCTACCGGCAGTAGGCCGAACTAATACCCCGACATCGTGCCTGCCCCAATTACGTGCTCTCTTGCCTGCTATCTGCAGCGGGCATCCTGACGTGACATTACCAAGTCACGTGATCCCCGTAGGGCTAGCTCGATTCGCGAATTCCCCGCCATGTGGCGCTGCGGGTGTTCCCAGCCAACGTGCCGGTGCTTAAATGAAGGCCTCTCTCTGAGTGTGACGGGAAGGAACTGGAATTCAGGAACCGACCCTACATAAATGAGAGGAATGCTATCGAGTATAATGGCCGTTGAGACCTTTCTTAATTACCTGGATTTATTTCTACATATCTAGCTTAGATACTGGTGTACGTATTAAACATTTGTGACCTCATTGAAGTAAATGCTGATGCAATTTAAAAGAAGCTGACACTGCAGAATCCGATGGTGTCAGAATTTTGGCATGCTTGCCAAAATTAATTTGCATGGTTGTACTTTAAATATCTCCAAAGTTAGCCATTTAAAATAAGTTATTTCAAACTACGTGGCGTTCTCTGTGGCAGAGTGGTTAGAGCGTCTGACTTTTTTCTAGGTCAGACTCCTAATCTGAGGGTCGGCAGTTCGATTCCCCATGCCCCCAGGTCTGCCAGTTTGGATTTCCACCGCTGTGTATAACTTACAGCGTCATCAAAGGCCGGTTGCTCTCATACCATGTCTATGTGGTGTGGGAGGTTAAAAATCTCTTTGGTCGGTAAAAGTGTAGGCTCGGGCTTTCTATCGACCAGCAGTGGAATGAGGAAGACCAGTCGTCTATGACTGAAATTTCCCCTATTTAACCAACTAATGGACCCAAAAAAAAAGTAAAGTAAGGTGCATTATTTTGATCAATCTGATATATTTATCTCAGAAAATCCTAGAAACTCAAAACCATCGGACTATGTAAGTTGAAGTGAACACACGGTACCCGGAGACAAACTCCTAATGACAACAACTTATTGCCTTCGTAGATATAAATAGATAGGAATAACAGGGCAGTACATGTAGCATCTGTGTGGATAAAAGCAGGCTGTTATGTCGCGTTCGCTCCTATGGCTGCACTTCCATTTTCATTTAATATTTGTACTGCTCTGACGTCACATGCGACTTGATCCTGTTCGTCGACCTTTGAGGCCCGTGTCCGCCGCGTCCCTCAGAACAGACACACAGACAGACACACAGATTCCTTATAAGTTATAGTCCGATAGCAGTGGTACACAGGACGCAGTGGCCGATTCGGTAGAGCGCATGCCTCACGTGCGGGAGATCGGGAGTTCGATTCCCGAGCGAGTCAAAAATTACAAATTCGGTCGAATTACAAAATTAATACTTGTCGTTTCCTAGCTCGGTACCTATCCTGATATGACCGTAGATGTTGCCAGGACGTAAAACTCCCAACAACCAACCAGCAGCAGTAGCAAGCTATGGTCGGTGAGCGGGCTGGATGGAAGTTCCCGTTTGTGAATGTGAATATTCATTCAGGCTTCGTTGGGAATATGCCGACTCAGTGTAGTATCTGGGGACTCGGCCATCTGAACCCCAACATTAATATGCTCCACAGGTGTGTCCTGACAACTGTGTCAGTCCATACCTGTAATTACTCTCTACAACTCATAAGGAAGAAGGGAAGACAAGTTACGCAAGATTGACAGTGAAGAGGTCATGCTTTATTGGCATCAAGTCCTGTTCACCTATTGGCGACCTAACACCCTCACTCCTTACCAACTGCCCACACAGATCCGCATGACTCTTGCTTGTGTATATCAGAATCAGTGCCTACAGCCCATTGAACCTGAGTCCAATGTTTTTTGCACAAGGCTCAGTGTCTTTGGAATAGATGTTGCTCGTTTGAGTGAAGAAAGTGGAGAGAGCCTCATGTGGGGTCTGTGTGTCAGGTATAAGGAATGCAGGTGACTGGACTCACACAGCCTGCCAATGAGACACCCTCTATAGCCTAGGTAGGCAAGACCCTAATAGGGGGCAGCTGTCACTCAACCCCCACTGCAGGTGGTGTCCATAATGTATGCAGGATGGCTGGGTGTGCTTGTCCATCGGTCCCATGGTAACAGGTAGTTGCAGACAGTTACAACAAACATATATCAATGCTCCTCTCCTTCAATGGCACTCTTTCTGGTGCATGAGGGGAACATTTAAATAATTATTAACAGTCTCTTAAGTATGAACATCACATCACATACTCGGTCGCTATGCGTTATCACATTTCCACATAGGCCCTTATGTCACAAAGCGAGTGGGGCACCCATTGCTTGTCTATTACATAATCATGGTCCCCACTCTGTCGCCCGAGAATAATAATGTTCTTTGCCAATATATAAATCCGAATCGAAAATTCGTATATTTTTACATCAAGATGTTTCACTAACGCGCATATTTCACCTGAAGATCATTGCCCTTATTTTTCTTATTTAAAAATACCAGGCGCGGTGGCTGAATTGGCAGAGTGCGGGCCTCGCGTTTGAGAAAGTGCGAGTTTGGTTCCTGGTCGAGTCAAATCAATGATACTCCGAGTCAAATTGATACTTGTCGCTTCCTAGCCTGGGGCTCAGGATTAATAGGATAGGGCAAGGACTGGTTGGCTCAGTGTCAGGATATTGTGACTGAGTGGGATATCAGGTCATGGTGCCCGCAGCTTGATTTCCCATTGGAGCAGCACTCTAAATTCGTCGTGAGTGTGCACTGTCACAAGTCGGTACCCGCCCTGATATGACCTTGTATGTTGCCAGGACGTAACACTCGAACCACCAACTAATCTTTTCACTTTTTTAAAGGTGTTTTTTTTTATCCGACTATTCCCGATGGACCCTCAGTCGTAAAGGAGTTAAGCTTGTGCGAGGGCACTGACCTTTCAGAGTAGGCGCCAGTGATGGTGGCTTCATAGATGCCTTTCAATGTCTAGGAACATCGTGTATGCATGCGCAGCTTGGGTGAAGAACGAAGGCACACTGCCATTGAGTTTGCCGATACGCGCAGTGCAAAACGTCTATTTTATTCAAAATTAATAGAAATACAGAACCCTAACCTTATAACTTTAATATAATCTATTCGTTGAATATGTGTTATGTATGTGTTCCAAACGGTTTGTTTCTAGGTGGTGTAGTTTTAGAGATATTTAACTCTTTCTGTATGAAGATTGCTCATGGCCATTGACAATGCATTGAGTTTGCTGATACGCGCAGTGCAAAACGTCAATTTTATTCAAAATTAACAGAAATGCAGAATCCTAACCTTATCAATTTAATATAATCTGTTCACTGAATATGTTTTCTATATGTGTTCCAAGCAGTTTATTTCTAGGTGGTGTAGTTTTAGAGATATTTAACTTTTTCTGCATGAATATTGCTCACGGCCATTGACAATGCATTGAGTTTGCCAATATGTGCAGTGCAAAACATCAATTTTATTCTAAATTAATAGAAATGCAGAACCCTAACCTTGTCAATTTAATATAATCTCTTTGTTAGACATGTTTTATGTATGTGTTCCTAGCGGTTTGTTTCTAGGTGGTGTAGTTTTAGAGATATTTGACTTTTTCTATATAAAGATTGCTCACAGCCATTGACAATGCATTGAGTTTGCCGATACGCACAGTGCAACACATCAATTTGATTCAAAATTAATAGAAATGCAGAACCCTAACCATATAAATTTAATATAATCTTGTTGTTGAATATGTTTTCTATATGTCTTCCAAGCAGTTTGTTTCTAAGTTGTGTAGTTTTGGAGATATTTCACATTATTATGTATGAAGATTTGTCATAGCCATTGAGTTTCCAGTGTGACCCTATTTTGTCCTGCAGCCAGGCTGCGCGTGCACTTACCTAAATACCTATGCAGACGTCACATGAAATAGGTCTATAGCGCTGCTCAATTGAGGTAAGGCGTGACAAGCATTATTGTGAAATAGCACACTGAGTCACAGTTATCATAGCACAGAGCCAACCTACTGTTAACGCCCGACCCGAGATCAGATAGCCAGTGTCAAGTGTCACTTTACATTGGGTCCGATTTAACGTTGCATAGTACGATGGTTTTTGGCTACACTCATTTTTCTGAGATAAATATATTCATTTGATTATCATAATTTAACCTAATTTAGTTTGAAGTAACTTTTATTTTGAATGCCTAATTCTTGTTAGATATTTGAAGTACAAACATCTCAAATTAATTTGGCATGCACACCAAAACTCATAGGGTTATGCACTAATAGGTTCTGTTAAATTGACTCAGTATTCCCTTCTTTGCAGAAACAAATGCTTAATAAGCATGCTGGTATCTAAGTTGGATATATGTAGAGGCAAATCTAGGTAATGGTTTTGATTTTGAAAATGATATGCTTAAAGACATGTTTAACTTTAAAGCTGCATAGTCCGATGAAACTTCAAATTTTCCAAACCAAAACAATTATCTAGAATTGATTTTAGATATCTAACTTAGGTACTGATGTCCTTATTAAGCATTTATTGCCACACAAAAGGGTGTATTGAGGAAATTTAATAAAACTAATTTGACATGTTCACGCTTCAAATATTTCAAAATCTAGCTTATGCAAATATGATTCATGTATGTAATTATCCTGCTTCTTCTTCTTATTGGTCTATTATCTGCTTCTACTCCTGTAACCCCTTTTGAGATGTTCCCGTGTAGTTGGCTTACTGGAGGTAGAGGTGCAGCCTGGAGAGCTGGAGGTCTGCCTTCAAGTAGTTCCCCTGATTCTCCTCCTGCCCTCCAGGTGGCGCCTCACCCACCTCCTATCGGCCCATTTCTCCTCCGATTTTGCTCAATAAATAATGTAATGGTAGGTCTTTAGGGCCAGCCAGAGTCTTAGGCTCGATCCATTAACCCTGCCTTGTCTTCTTCTTCTTGTGGAAGGAATTAATAATAAGCTACGTCAAACCGTATTGCAGTACCTGGCATGCAGGTATTGCAATAAGTCCATAATTAAATATGACAACCTCATCACTAGGCCTGTAGAAGAGCCTGATTGGCTTGGTGAATTCTTACCAGGTTCTTGAATTCTAGTTGTGTTTGTGCATGTCTAATTCTGACTGGGAGTTCATTCCATATTTTGCTGCCTTTGTAGATAGGGGCTCTTGTCAGTCTATTTCTGAGTGGTTTAGGAACTTTGAGGAGTGTAGCATCCCCCTGCCTGGTAACTCTGGTAGTATGGTCTATGTAGTTTTCATTCTTGGCTCTGATAAACATAAGAGATAGCAGATGTGCATCCCTCCTTTGGCTCAGGTATGTGATATTAGATCTAGTGTGCATCTCATTCACTGAGAGATCTTTGCCCCTACATACTGTTCTAAGAGCTCGGTTTTGAGTTCTCTGTCATTTATTTTCTTGTTGTTTTGTTAAAAGGCCATAGATTAGATCATTATAATCTATTATTGGCAGTATAGTTGCCTTATACAGGTCATACCAGGACGGGTACCGATTTGTGACAGTGCACACTCATGGTGACTTTGTAGTGCTGGCCCACTGGGAAATCAGGCCACTGGCACCATGGCCCAATATCCCACACAGTCACATTATCCTGACACTGAGCTAACCAGTCCTTGACCTATCCTATTAATGCTGAGCGCCACATTAGGAAGTGACAAATATTAATTTTAAAGTCATTGGGTGCTTCCTAGCCTTCTGCTCGGTATTAATAGGATCGGTCAAGGACTTGTTAGCTCACTGTCAGAATAATGTGACAGTGGGATATTGGGTCATGGTGCTGGTGGCCTGATTTCCCAGTGGGAAAACACTATAAAGTCTCCATGAGTGTGCACGGTCACAAGTCGGTACCCGTCCTGATATGACTTACATGTTGCCAGGACGTAGAATTCCAACAACCAAAACCCAACCAACATCCTAGCAACGTCTTGAGCGACACGGGTAGTGAGTCATGTCAAAGACCCTATAATACTAAGACCGCTCACTCAGCCTGTACTGTGTAATCAAAATGATCAAACCCACCACTTGGTGTGCTGGCTGTTCTCTTGGTTAAACAGGTGCTATATTATATGTATAAATGTATATATGAATGTGAAAGATGTGTGATGATGGCGATGATGATGATGATGATGCTGATGATGATGGGTATTTGTTCATAGCAATTTCATATTGATGTGTATTCATACTTACCTATCTCATGTATAATATAATTGTATGTGCTTACATGTCAAACACGAACCAGCAGCTGGGCTGATCAAACCTACCACAAGGTGGCACTGCGAAATTTACATTACCATTGGAGAGATAGGGAGTGAGCCATCTTAGTATTATAGGCTCTTTGGTCATGTCTATGTGGTGTGCAATGTTAACATTGCATATATACATTTAGCAGTGAGATCTTTTTCAGGCAGACGGAAATGTCATAAAATCACCATCAGAAGACTGTAACCATCTTGTAGCCGAGTTTCCAGGTTTAAAGACTGTTTCCGAGACACTCACCCACATTCATACACACATGCACACACACAGACACACTGATATCCACGCATGCACTCACACATTCTCACTGATACAAGCTCATGCACTCATACACACTCACACTCAAGCACGCGCAAAGGGTTCGTCGGTTGGTTAGTTGTTGGAGTTTTACGTCCTGGCAACATCTACAGCTATATCATGATGGTTACCGACTAGTGCGCACATATGCCAACCTGTATAGTGCTGCCCCACGGGGATACCAGGCCACCAGTACCATGACCTAATATCCCACTCAGGCATATTATCCTGACACAGAGCCAACCAGTCATTGTGTCCTATCTTAATAACGCCGAGCGCCAGGCTAGGAAGTGACAAGTATCAATTTGTAAGTCAGTGGTTGGACTGGACCAAGGTTCGAACACTGGGGTTCGAATCCTACTATCTACCAAAGTGGGAGACGGACGCTTAACTCATTCGGCCATCCCATCTTATTCGAGCACAGGGATATGTTATTATACACCCACTCACCCCCACTCACCCCCGCCCCCCACTCACACCCACTCACCCCCGCCCCCCCCCCCACTCACGCCCACTCACCCCCGCCCCCACTCACACTCACTCATACTTCCGGTAGTCGGTCATTCCACATCAGGGACGCTGGACCCCGCTGCGTCTCTCCAGGATGGATCATTGATCCCTGGAGACAGACGCGGTGTAAGCACATCAAGTGTGTGCGCATGTCTGTGTGTGAGGTGAAGAGGGGGGGGGGGAGAGCCGCACCTCAATATTCACTCTCCAATCATCATCATTGCGCCACATTGCAACGCGCAATGGTGACTACTAGCCCCCACTACACTCGCCAACCCCCGTCCCCCTGACCGGGCGCGGTGGCCGAATCGGTAGAGCCGTGCGGGAGATCGGGAGTTCGATTCCCGGTCGAGTCAAACTAGGACTTACCAAATTTATGCTTGTCGCTTCCTAGTCTAGCGCTCGGCATTAATAGGATAGATGGATCGGTGTCAGGATAATGTGACTGAGTGGGATATCAGGTCATGGTGCTGGGGACCTGATGTCCTAGTGGGGCAGCACTATAAATAAAGTCGGCATGAATGTGCGCTATCACAAGTCGGTACCAGTCCTGATATGACCTTAGATGTTGCCAGCATGCAAATCTCCAACAACCAACCAACCCCTCCTCCCAGGCTCGCGTCTCGAAGCACCCATCACCAGACTCCAGGGGGCGCCACTGACTAGCAGCTGATTGCACCGACACCTGGTGGGCAGAACTCATGTGTGGCGCCGTGTGTGTGGAGCTGGGAGCGGTCAGTTCTCCACTGGGTGGATGCAGGATATGTGTGCTGTAGGGGGTAGTATGTGTGTGGGTGTGTGGGTGAGTGGGGGGGGGGATGTTGCAGGGAGCTAGACGTAGCTCAGGCAGTAGAGTGTCCACCTGTGAAGGTGTCGGTCATCCGATCGATCCTGTTCAGTGGACCCATTTGCAGTTTGGGCTATTTTCCGTTCCAACCAGTGGTCCACAACTGGTTTTTCAAAGGTGGTTGTATGTGCTGTCCTGTCTGTGGGAAAGTGCATATAAAATATCCCTTGCTGCTTATCGGAAAGAGTAAGCTATGTGGTGGTAGCGGGTTTCCTCCAAAGATATACATCAGAATGACCATATGTTTGGCGCCCAATAGCTTATAATAAAAATCAATGTGCACAACAGGCATCGTTAAATAAAACAAACTCCCCTTTTGAGGGAATGTTGGCGGTGGGTGGCTACCCCTGGTGGCATGTTGTTACGTTATTCACTGGGTGGTTGTAGAATGTGTGTTGTTGTAGGAGTCAGTGTGTGGGTGTGGGTTGGAGGGCGAGGTTGATAGTACGTGGCTCGACCTTGTGGCAGGTTTGATTCTCCACCAGGGCCCGTATTCATGTGCTGTGCCAGGGGCTTAACCGCGGCTACGGTAGCCCCACATGGCTAACGGTGGAAAATCTGTATTCATGTGCCTGTGCCAGCGCTACCCGTTGACCGTAGCCTACGCTAAGCTACCCCACTTTCAAATCACGGGTAACTGCAAGCTGCGCCGGTTAGTGTGCATGTGTGGGTGTCAATCTATTCAATGTAATCATATTTGACAGATTAACAAATGAAATAAGTGAAATTTAATCAAATTAACCCTAAAATCGAACCGTTATTAACACTGCCGCCGCATTGGCAGCATTATGCATATTGTCGAATCAACGAATGTAAACTAAACAAATCGCCGCCACCACATCGATGTCGATATCCATACTGTCGAATGTCAACTAAACATCGCCGCCGCCACCACATTGGCAGCAATATATTAGGCCCAAATCTATTCAATACGATCATATTTGACAGATTTACATATGCAATAAGTGAAATTTCATCAAATTAACGCTAAAATCGAAGCTATATTAACGCTCCCGTCGCATAGGTGGCGATATTAATATAGTCGAATCGAGGGAATTCCCAAATCTATAAATAACTTCACGGTTAGCTATCCGCCCCGGGTTGGAAATTGGTGAATATGACTTGACCTATTTCTCCAACCCGCCGCTAGCCGGTGATAGCTACCCCAGAGCTAGAGCGTAGCACCGGCTACGCCTGCCACCAGCCCATGAATACGGGCTCTGGTGTTATAGGGGTTAGTACATATGTGTGGTTGGTTGGTTGTTGGAATGTTACGTCCTGACAATATCTAAGGTCATATCAGGATGGGTACCGACTTCTGACAGTGCGCACTCATGGTGATTTTACAATAATAATAATAATATATTTATTTCCACATGATCAATGTACACACAAGTTGATATTTATATCAGTAATTTGTTCACATGAAAAAGGAGAAAGCAGAAGTACAATACTTATGAGGTGCTTTCCCCATTTAAAAATAACACAGATACATTGCTTATACCATAGAAATAAGAAAAAGAAAAAGAAAAGTTAAAAGCATATCAACATTACCCTCAATACTGTAAATTACATCTCAATATTTATGTACTAGACTACTATGTGTTTTCCCTCTGATAAAACTTAAATATTTTCTTTGTATACATTCGTTGAAACACATCAATGTTTCTTGAACATTTGATATTATCGTTAAGTGAATTCCATATTTGTATCAGACTGCCAGCACCATAACCCGATATCCCACTCAGTCACATTATCCTAACACTGAGCTAACCACTCTTTGATGTATCCTAATAATGCCGAGCACCTGACTAGAATACGACAAGTATCAAATTTGTAAGTCATTGATTGTCTCGAGCGTGAATCAAACGCGCCCGGTGTCTATGAAGGTGCTAATGTGTCGTCATCAGGCGTTTGTCTCTGCGCAACGTGTGTGTACTGACCGGAACTGGATGGCCGAATGTGTAGGGTGCCTCCTTTCCATGCGAGAGGTTGCGGGATCAATCCCCTGCTTTGAATGAAGCCGCTAAAACTAGGACAAATAATTGCTAGGAAGGAGTAAAAGGTGAGTGCCACTTGCTGGCGGTGCCCTGCCTCCAGGCGGACCCCTGCTTGTTTCTGGTGTTGCAGTTTCCGCGGCACACCAGTTTGCCAGGGACACATCCCTTCAAATGCATTGTGAATCGCCGTGAGTGATCTTCATACAGAAAAAGTGAAATATCTCTCATATTACACCCTCTAGAAACAAACCGTTTGGCACACATACAGAAAACATATTCAACAAACAGATTATATTAAATTTATAGCATTAGGGTTCTTGATTTCTATTCATTTTGAATAAAACTAATGTTTTGCACTGCGCGTACTGTCAAACTCAAGGCATTGTCAATGGTCGAGAGCAATCTGCATACACAAAATACAGCAAAAGTGAAATATCTTTAAAACCACACCACCTAGAAACAAATCATGTGCTACACATATAGAAAACATCTTTACCAAAAATATTATATTAAATTTATAAGGTTAGTGATGATGCTGTTCGATTTTGATGCATGCGCAGAAGCGATGTGTCCCTGGCAAACTGGTGTGCCGCGGAAACTGCAACACCGGTTAAGTAAGGTCGGTACAGGTGTGAATGAGCTGCTCACCTGGGCACTGTAAAACACCTGTACCGCACACAGGTATGTCTGAAGCCTTATTAACAACGCACATGTCCTATGTCATGAATAAACTCACCAACATGCCAGTGTATAGTGGGATACTGCGGAGTAGTGATAGCTGATGGTTGAGATCGTTGTGAGAGAAACTCAGTGGTGGTGGTTTGGAATGAGCGGGGATACTCATTCGTGGTCATTGCTGGGCACGGAGACGGCGAGGCGGGACACGCCCACCACCTCTCACCCTCCTCCGGAAGGGCGGAGGGAGGGGGGGGGGGGGCATGCCACACACCAGCACCCACCGGGGAGGGGCTGCGCACACCTCCCCCTACAAACAATCAATCACAACCCACAACACCAAACCCATCCGACCAATCACGTCACCACACAACCGGGAGCCCATGACTCCACACACCCCGATTGTCAGTCTGCAAAACCCCCCAAGACTGACCACATCAACAAACTTTGTCCTTATCCACCCACCCACACCTGCTGAATGATTGGCACAGCCAATCAAACACAAAAATAAATAAACGATATATACAACAAAAAACTAAACATAAATAACACAAACAATTAAACAAAATCATCAGCCAATTGACACCCGAGCAATTGAACTATCAACAATTGTGCATCATCATTGTTTATGTAATTGCTATGTTCTATTGCCCTTCTTAAATCTGTGACATGTCGATATGACTTGGTGTCTACCTTATATCATCACTCAACCATATTTGTCATATGTACCATCCATCATACCATACCCATCCATCATCAAATTGCATGAAAGGATGTCGGTCGTGACTGCCCTACACGCATGAATGATACAATCCAAGCTGTATATGCCGTCGGGGGGGACCGCGCCCGAATAAATTGTCATGTTTTTGTTCCCAACATCAGCCTCCTCATCTTATGTGCCCGTGAGCAATGGCCTAAGTCAGGAATACACTCAGCAACATGCCAGTATATAGATATTGCTGAGTTGTGATCGCTACTAGTTGATATTGTTGTGAGTGTCACTAAGTGGTTATAGTCCTCACGCATATAGTCATACACCCACACACCCACACACCACACCACATACACCCACACCCGACACACACACACACCCGGCAACCAGCCCGTGCCTAACCATGCGTGACGGACTGTGCAGTAGCTGCTGAAGGGGTGGGAAAGGCAACCTGCACACTGTGCATACTGTCGCCGCCTCTACAGTAATGTTGCCTTACTGCCTGAATTAGAAGAGACAGGCGGAAACATCACAACAAATCCCATTAAGCAGTATCGTCTGCCCCGCACCGCACTACTGCTCCCCCACACACACACCCACACCCCTCACCCCCACCCCACCACACCCAACCGCTACTACATTAGATTCAAGAAGGATACCCAACCTCCTCCCGTCCTGATATGACCTTAGATGTTGCCAGGACGTAAAACTCAAACAACTAACCAACATGTCTACCGGACGCGGTGGCCTACTCGGTAGAGCGCGGGCCTCGCGCCCGGAAGGTCTGGAGTTCCATTCCCGGTCGAGTCAAACCAATGAGATACACAATTGCTACTTGTCGTTTCCTAGCCTGGCACTCAGCATTAATAGGATAGGGCAAGGACTGGTTAGCTCAGTGACTGAGTGGGATATCGTGTCATGGTGCTGGCAGTCTGATTTCCTAGTGGGGCAGCACTATAAATTCGCCATGAGTGTGCGCTGTCCCAAATCTGTACCCATCCTGATATGAGATGTTGCTAGGACATAATATAACGACAAAACAAATTAACAAAGCAGCCTTACCGATACTACCCAACACACTCCCCCAGCCTCCCTCTAGTTAACTGTTTGGTGTTGATGTTGGGGTTATTGTACCTCACACCATCAACACACACCGCATGACCGTGTTCAGGTCGTTCATATCTCAAGTGTTGCAACAACAACAATGACAACAACAACACCACAAACTGAGTCACCTCCGGGAGTTGCTGAGCTGCTCCCTGTCCAACTGTAGGTAAGTTTCCTCCAGGAGACCTCCTGCTTATTCCTCCAGTAGATCCTCCTCTCTTTGTTCTAGTGGATTCACAGGACGCGGTGGCTGAACCGGTAGAGCGCTGGCCTCGCGTGCGGGAGCTCGGGAGCTCGGTTCCCGATCCAGTCAAACCAACGTGTTATACAATTGATACGTGTCGCTTCCTAGCCTGGCGCTTGGCATTAATAGGATAGGGCAAGGACTGGTTGGCTCAGTGTAACTGTAAGGACAATGTGACTGTGTGGGATATCGGGTCATGGTGCTGGCGGCCTGGTCCCCAATGGGGCAGCACTATAAATTCAGCATGAGTGCGCACTGTCACAAGTCGGTACCCGGTCTGATATAACCTTAGCTGTTGCCAGGACGTAAAACTCCAACAACAACCATCTAGTGGATTCCTTCTCGCTCCTGTCTCTCTCCTGTTTCTCTCTCTTACTCTCTTACTCTCTCCCTGTCTCCCACTATCTCTCTCTCTCAGTCTTAATAGACTTCGTCCAGGTCGCCCGTAGGTAATAACGCTCTCCTCCGGTGACTGGTGACTTAGAATCGCGCGCCCTCACTCACGCATGCGCATGCTCACCACAGAGACGCGCGCACTCTCCACGCGCAGTGCCCCCTCAGCGCGTGCGCACTGACACCCTCTCTCCGCGCATGGCTATAAATAACCCCCCCCCCCACTACCCACCCTCCCATCTACCCACCCACGGCCCCCGTCCCCGGAGTCCGTCGGATGGCGGAGGGCCAGCCGGTCGGGGGGCTGTGGCCGGCGAGTTCTAGGTGTGAGGCCGGGAAGGGAGTGCGGCCAGGTAGGGTGTTGGATGGGAGGCCGGGCAGGGCACTGCCTACAAGCGCGCGGGCGGGGGGGGGGGGGGGGGGGGGGGGGGATGTGCTCGCCACCTGCTCGGCGTTTGTGGACCGGGTGGACAGAGGAGCAGTTTGTCAGAAGCCCCGTGCCCCGGCCTCTCTGCCTGCTCTCCTGCTCTCCTCTCTTCTCCCTTCCCCTCTTCTCCTCGTCTCTCTTCTCCTCTTCTCTCTTCTCCTCTCCCCTCCTCTCCCCTCTCCTCCTCTCTACTCTCCCTTTCTCTCCTATCCTCTCCTCTCCGCCTCTCTCCTCCTGCTCCCCGGGTGTCGACGTCCTGTGCCCGGACCGGCGAGCCCACCACGCCGCGCGCGTGTGTGCCAAGCGCCGCCCCTTGCAGGCTGTTCGGGAAACGCCCCTATTATCGCCCACCTGTAGAGTGCGGCCGTGTGTGTGTGTGTGTGGATGGAGGGAAGCAGTCTGGAGAGGGAGGCAAGGTGGAGCTCCGATTGGCCACCAGCTGAGGGGTGACTGATCGGCGCTCTGCGCATGCGCGCGCCTCTGTGTGTCTGTGTGTCTGTGTGTGTGGTGGGTGGGGGTGGGGGTGGGGAAGGGGGTAGAAACAGGAGGTTGAGTGTATGAGCATATGCGGCATTGGATAGGGCAGTTGAAAGTTGAATCTGTCTGGCTTTGGCTGCGTGGGTGTGCGGATATGTGTATGGGTGTATTTTCAGGAGGATGAGGTGGATGTGTGGGTGAGGGGGGGGGGGGGGTGTATGCTGTGGGTGGCTTTATATGTGAGTATGTGTGTATGTGTGTGAATAAGTCTGGGTGTAGGTGGGTGGGTGAGCGGGTATGATGGATCTTGGTGTGTGTAGGGTGTGGGTTTTTTGTTGGGGGGGGGGGGGGGGGGGGAGGGCTGTGGCTATGACTATGTGTGGGTGTAGGTGGGTGTAGGGTGTGGTGGTAGGTTTATTTGGGGGGTTATTTTTGGAGGGGGCTGTGGTTATGACTATGTATGGGTGTGTGTGTGTGGGTGTGAGTGTGGGTGATGAATCTTGGTGTATGTAGGGTGTGGTGGTGTTTTTTGGTGGTTTGGGGGTGTGTGGTTATTACTATGTCTGAGTGTAGGTGTGTGGGTGAGCCTGTGTGATGAATCTTGGTGTGTGTAGCGTGTGGTGGTGGTTTTTTGGTGGTTTGGGGGGGAGGGGGGGGGCTGTGGTTATGACTCTGTGTGGGTGTAGGTGTGTGGGTGTGTAGGTGTGGGTGTGTAGGTTGTGGGTGTTTGGGTGTGTAGGTGTGTAGGTGTGTAGATGTGTAGGTGTGTAGGTGTGTAGGTATGTAGGTGTGTAGGGGTGTAGGGGTGTAGGTGTGTAGGTGTGTCGGTGTCTGGGTGTGTGGCTGTGTAGGTGCGTAGGTGTGTAGGGGTGTAGGTGTGTAGGTGTCTGGGTGTGTTGTTGTGTAGGTGCGTAGGTGTGTAGGTGTAGGTGTGTGGGTGTGTAGGTGTGTAGGTATGTAGGTGTGTGGGTGTGTATGTGTGTGGGTGTGTAGGTGTGTGGGTGTGTAGGTGTGTGGGTGTGAGTGTATCTATCTTCATGTAAGTCTATCTATGTGCGGTGTATGCATGGGTGGGTGTGCGTGGGTGTGGTGGGTGTGTATGTGTTTGGGATGTGTATGGGTGTGTCTGGGTGTATGAGGTGTCGGTGTGTGCGCCCGAGTGGGTGTCTGTATGTATGCGTGTGTTACTGTGTATATATATGTATATATATGTGTGTGTGTATATACAGTCATCCCTCATTAATCCGAACGACATAATTAACTTCCCAACGCAAGAGCGCATAAGATAGCATAAGTATACAACACATTTCGAACCAATAAATACAGGAGGTAAAAACAAGGTGCACAAGAAACAACAATAGTCCATTACTAGCAATGGTAAAGATCAAAATACAGTACATATGATCGCAGTGTCGCTAACGATGAGTGCCAATATTTGGAATAACCTACCAGCTGCAACATGAAATGCAGAAAACATAGCAGTGTTAAAGAAAGTACTACAAAAATAATGTAACCTAGAAAAACAGATCTTTAAATGGATTAACACAACGTATAGTGAAAGCTGGATGTTGATTGGACTGTTTGCAATCTACAAACAGTTACAAGCCATAAACAAGAGGCAAGAAAACTTAAATTATTACTAAAAACAAAATTCTAAAGATTTGAATCAAATTGGATTAGCGCTGCCCAGCGGTGAAAACAAGTGTTAACACACTTATCCGTTATGGGCAAGGCACATAAATTGATCACACTCAAAATAAATAAAAGATAATTATCAGGACCCATTGTTGGAATAAGGAGATTGTGGGATATGAGATCTTTTATGTTAAAGGATAAGTGAAACGATGTAGCAAGATTTCATGCAGCTGTCAATAGATAGCGAGATTTCCAAGTTAAAGCTTATCGGATTTTAGTATAAACATATAATCATATATGTAAGTATAGTTACATAGCGATCATATCAGTATCTCCCATTGTTACAACTTCGCATTTTTATGGGTACTTGTAAATAACTACTCTAATGTATGCGGCAGAGACATGGACAATCTCTAAGAAAATGTACAAACGTTTAGCAGCATTTGAGATGTGGACTTATCGAAGGATGATGAAAATATCATGGAAAAAGAAGATCACCAACAAAGAAGTTCTCAGAAAAATTAAAAATAAGAAAAGCTTGTTTGCCACTATACAGACAAAGAAACTTATTTATTTTGGCCACGTCATTCGACAGAGTTCAATGTACCGTACATTGTTGGAGGGGAAGGTGAATGGCAGCAGAGGGAGAGGGAGACCAAGAACATCATGGTTTACAAATATTTCACAGTGGACAGGCTTGAATTATTCACAGTCTATCAGAACAGCACAACATCGGGAGAAGTGGAGAACCATTGCATCCAACCCTCGACTAGAGGACGGAACTATTGATTGATTGATTGAAATAACATAATATTTGTCAATATAAGACAATTTTACTTTTTTGTTGTAAATCTGACCAGTATTATTTCTTAAGTCAATCTCTCAGTATTATCGCTTCCCACCTTCTTTTTTAACATTTTTTGTTTTGTTTACAGCTGTGCCATTTAATACACGCATGTCAGTCAACAAGATAAGAAGATTTCTTATTCCTTTGACTTAAATCTTAAGCAAATTACTTACTCATTTAAAGTTGCATAGTCCGCTGGTTTTGAATTTCTGTATTTTTTCAGAGATAAATATATTAGATCGATCACTAGTATCTACTTTACATTAGTTCAAAGTTACTTTTAATTTAAATGGTAAACTTTTGAGATATTTCGAGTGCAAACATGGAAAATTAGTTTTCGCAAGCTTGCCAAAACTCTAACACCATAGACTTCTGCAGTAACAGGTTCTGTTAAATTGACTCAGTATTTCCTCCTACGCGGAAATAAATGCGTAATAAGTGCATCAGTATCCAAGTTAGATATCTAGATAATTGGTTTGGTTTTGAAAATTTGATATTTGATCGGACTATGCAGCTTTTAACATCAATGGAGAGTATGTGGCTTTCCTTTATATAGAAATGACCCTCAAATAACAATTATTTAGTTGGTTTTTATGCATTTGTTCTCACTACCTTCATTGATTAAATTGGGAATGAGTCTTCCTCATTCCACAGCTTCTTGACCTGTTAGATTAGATTAGATTAGATTAGAGTGTTCGAGCTGTATGCTCAGACCAAGCTGGAGACTCCACCATCACGGCCCACCACATGTGGTGAGGATGCTCTGTTCAGTTTTGTCATGTGCAGTAATGAGTTTGAATCTGCTGGCGTTAGCTGGGTGTATCCTGGAATCTGTGGTTCGTCTGGTATTGTTGTTAACGCCTTTTCAAGCTGCCTCTTGAATGATTGTACACTGCAGTTTGATTGATTTCTGACGTGAGATGACATTGTATTGAAGAGCTGGACTCCTCGGACAGAAAGACTATCCTATAAACAGTATAACCCCGTTAAACCAAACTTGAAGGGACCCTAGAAATTTGTTTGGATTAACCGATCATTGGTTTAATCGAGCTTTGACGTTGACTTGGCTTTGGCAAAAACGGGGGTGCATTATGAATGTACAACGTATGTGGACACTATGATTATTGTTTTTTTATGTATATACAGTTTAACCCCATTAAACCAACATTGGTTAAATCAAACGATCGGTTAATCCAAACTTTTTCGGCGACCTGGCAAAATACTACCATTATTCATATAAAAAAGTCTCAGATGACCTTAAAACCATATGAAAGTTTGGTTTAACACTACCAGAAGTGGCCTGGGGGCCGACAATTTTGTTTGGATTAACCGATACTTTGGATTAACCGACTTTGGTTTAACCAACTTTTTTATATGATAAATGGTAGTATTTTGCCGGGCCGCCGAAAAAAGTTTGGATTAATCGATCGTTTGGTTTAACCGAGCTTGGTTTAACGAGGTTGTACTGTAATACCAAATGCCAGACTAGGTAGAGCCAAGTATCGACTTGCAAACTCAGTGATATGATTCGGCTTGGTGTCGACCTCTTGACCTGCCGCCACATGGGAAGAGGGCGCTCAACGCATCCGGCCATCGCCGGGCGCAGTGGCCGAGTGGGTAGAGCGCGGCCCTCGCGTGCGGGAGATCGTGGGTTTGATTCCCGGTCGAGTCAAACCATTGATTTATCAAATTGATACTTGTCACTTCCTAGCCTGGCGCTCGCCGTTAATAGGAAAGGGCAAGGACTGGTTAGCTCAGTGTCAGGATAATGTGACTGAGTGGGATATCAGGTCATGATCCCCGAGGCCTGATTTCCCAGTGGCGCAGTACTATAAAGTCACCATGAGTACCCACTGTTTCAAGTCGGTACCGGTCCTGATATGACCTTAGATGTTGCTAGGATGTAAAACAACAACAAGCAAACAAACAGAGTGACTGAGTGAGATATCAGGTCATGGTGCCGGCGGCTTGATTTCCCAGTGGGGCAGCATTATAAAGTCGCCATGGGTGACTTGATTGATTGGTGGTTGCTTTACACCATGTTGGCAGCATTCATGGCGAGAAATGTTTGTTTTTTGTTCAAACCATCGCTTTTACATGTAAAAGCAGACTATCAATTATGTGTTAATAGACACGCATTAAATTAGAAAGCTCACAATCATTTAAATTGAAATGGTTACCTTATGAGATATTTGAAATTCAAACATGTGAAAATAAGTTTGGCAAGCACGCAAAACTCTGATACCACAGGCTTCTGCTGTAAGTGTAACAGATTCTATTAAATCGACTCAGTGATCCCTTCTATATGGCAACAAATACTTAATAAGTGTAACAGTATATAAGTTAGATATGTAGAATCAAATCGAGATAATTGCTTTGATTTTGAAAATTTGATGCTTCATCGGACTATGCAGCTTTAGATAAAACAAAATGTTAAAGAACCAGCAGTCTTACCGTCCCATAAGGCACATAGGGCCACCTTAAAAGTGCCCAGCTCTGAATAGGCTTACATCTCTGCTTATCGAAGATATATATACAGTAAAACCTCTCCAACCTAAAAGCTCCACAGATCGACCACTCCCCTATATTGACCACTTTACTTGGGTCCCAAAAGATCGCTCATACAATAAATACCATTGTAACGAAATAGAAAACTCCCTAAACTGACCACCTCCCTAAATGGACCATTTAAAGTCGATTCCATAGTCGGTCGTTTTACAGAGGTGTTTCTATATATATTTATGCAGTAAAACCTCTCTAAAGCGACCGAAATAATGTAAAACCTCCCTATATCGACCGAGCATTGGACTGACTTTTAGAGAGGTTTTACTGTATATATATATATATATATATATATATACAGCACAGTGTAATTTTCTCCCGGTCTGACTTGCAAATTTCTAATTAGACGCTTCTTACTGAAGATGAGCTCTTTATTGAATGACTATTTTCGTCGTTTCCATTTTAACAAAAGCCTCCGCCGGAGTCCTTCGTATGACTTTGCCATTAATGATGCAAAGGAGGATTATTACTTTCTGGACTGTGATTAGCTGGCTGTCTTTGATAGCATCGTCCAATGGTGAAGCCATTACATATTCCACCCTCGACCCAGTCACGTGACCAACTACATCGAGGCCTGCCTACTCGGCGCCATCTTACATTATCTCTTACGGAGTCTATAATAATGTGGTATATAGAGACATTATATATATATTATTTAACGGAGGGCCTATAGCTTTCGTCCCGAAATGCTCAGTCGCCCGGCTCGCTGGCAAACGCAGTGGCCTGGGCGACTCGGGTTTGCATTCAGGTAGGCAGGCCTGCGGTGAGCGGCCGCCGAGGAAAGGCGCGAGCTCTACCATCACCCTCACTCTCGTCAGAAATGTTGACCATAATAAAACGGTAGGCTAATTTGTTTGGCCAGCCAGAGGTATCGATCTCAACCAACATACTACGTTATCTCTTACGGAGTCTATAATAATACATTGTATATCCGAATGAGTTGAGCGTCCGTCTCCCTTATTGGTAGGTCGTGGGATTGGAACCCACGGGTTCGAACCCTTTTTGAGTCAAATCAATATATTAAAAATTGATACTTGTCACTACCTAGCCTTGCGCTCAGCATTATTATGATAGGGCAAGGAGCAGTGGAATGAGGAAGACCACTCGTCCGTGATTGAAATGTCTCCTGAGTAATCAAGTAATGTACCCCAAAAGAGATATATAAATTAGTGTCGCGTCTTATTGTGAATGCTACCTGATACCGGACCGGCTTTTAATACATGAGTTTACTAAAAGCAAGAAACAAATTAGAAGATGGAGTCTATTATGGCGCTATAAGACGGGATCGATGTTTTATGTTATAATGGAATGACAGCAATTTGATTTGCACCTACGCATATCTGTTCTTCCTGTCCAAAGGGAGAGGGGGGAGGGAAGGGAGGGGGGAACCTTTCTAGAGATTCATCTGCAACACGATATGTAATGGTGGCAGTGTGGATATTGTATTCAAGCTGCATAGTCCGATGGAAACATCAAATTTTCAAAACCAAAGCAATTATCTAGATCTGATTCTATATATCTAACTTAGATACTGGTGCACTTATTAAATATTTATCACTACACAGAAGGGAATACTGAGGCAATTGAATAGAACCTGTTACTGCAGAAGCCTATGGTGTCAGAGTGTTGGCATGCTTGCCTATATTAATGGTTTGCACTTCAAATTTCTCTGAAATTAGCCATTTAAAATATAAATTACTTCAAACTAAACTAAGGTAAATTATAACGAATAACCTAATATATTATCTCGAACTCTGCAACTTTAAATAATATCATTTGACTGTTTGGATATGACTGTTTGAATATGACGGTTCTTCAATCCCATATACCCATGGTAAAAGAGGAACACTTAGCTGTCTTTTCGTGGAGGGGGGGGGGGGGCAGTCAATGGTGTGCTTTTTGTATCTTAGTGATAATGTTGATAATTGTAAATCCTATACCCCCTTATTGTTACCTACTTTGTTAACGGTCCCCTTGCTCTAGCCTACTTTGTGAATGACCCTTCACTGTGACCTACTTTATGAATGTCCCCCTTCTATGACCTACTTTGTGAATTCCCCTTACTGTGACCTGCACTATGAATGCCAACTTTACTGTTACCTACTTTGTGACTGTCCCTGGGACCTACTTTGTGAATACCATTACTGAAACCCACTTTGTGAATGTCCCTTACAGTGATCTACTTTGTGAATTGCCCCCTTTCCTGTGATCTACTTTGTGAATGGTCATTAATGTGACCTACTTTGTGAATGTCACGTTAATGTGGCCTACTCTGTAAATGCCCCTTGATGTGACCTACTTTTTGGATGCACCCTTACTGTGCCCTGCTTTGTGAATGCCAACTATGATTTGACCTACTTTTGAATGTCCCTTTCTGTGACCTACTTTTTGAATGTAACATTACTGTGGCCCGCTTTGTGGATGCCCTTACTGTGACCTACTTTGTGAATGCCCCTTTCTGCGCTCCACTCTCTGAATGCCCCTTTGTGTGACCTACTTTGTGAATTCCCCCATTGATGTGACCTACTTTGTGAATGCCCCTTTGTGTGACCTACTTTGTGAATGCCCCTTTATGTGACCTATTTTGTGAAGTCCCCCTATTATTCTGACCTACTTCGTGAATGCCCCTTTCTGTAACCGATTTTGTGAATGCCCCCCATTACTATGACCTACTTTGTGAATTCTCATTGCTGTGACCTATTTTGTGAATGCCCCCATTACTATGACCTACTTTGTGAATTCTCATTGCTGTGACCTATTTTGTGAATGCCGAATGCCTACATTACTGTGACATACTTTATGATAGCCTCTTCCGGCTAACCTACCTTGGGAATGTCCCATTTCCATGACCTACTTTGTGGATGCACCCTTAATGTGACCTACTTTGTGAATACCCCCCCGGCAGACGTGTTTATTCACGCTCTGTCATTCTAGCCGATATTTGGTCTTTTTATCATCTAAATTCTAAAACTAATGTAATCAACTCACACGGGAGGGCAAGGTAGTTAGTAGCGCATTAAATAGGTATGCATATTTTGCTGGTATCCTTGTTAGTTATGGTAAGAATAAAGTCGTGAGCTCTTGTGAAGGTGGACTGAGACGTTCCTTGCATTCTTTACTATCCTCCAGTATTATTGTAGATTAACCGCTATAGAAAACCTGATATTCGATTGCTTTATATGTAATTAAGGGCCTTAAGCCTAAGTAGGCCTTATGCAGTTACTTACTCCATCTGCGGGAATATAATGACAAACTATAACAGAATTTAACGTAGTGTTACTTCAGGGCGGAAATTGACGACATTAACTTAGAACTGATTATCAGTGAATGCGGCGGCATCCCTAGCCGTACGCGTACTTCTAGAATTATTCAGTAACACAATTAATATACCGAAATGCGAAGGGGACAGCCAGCTAGTTGAAATAACCTAACTTATGGACGTAGGGAAACTTTAGGCCTATAAACGCGCTCGTCGGCGAATTGCGTATGTAGATGAAACTCTGGCTGCCCGCCTTTAGCGCGGAGAGGACACCGACGGCGACGGACTACCTGCAGACGGGAGGAGGAGCCGCAGCAGCCCGCGGCAGGCCCAGGAATTTCACATTGAAATTATTACATAATATTACATAACATTAACACGTTGGGCTCGCCTTAGGCGGGGGCAGATTAGCCGAACGGTTAAACTGGTGCCGTGACCAGGATTTGTAAGGAGTGTAATACCTTTTAGTCCACTTTCGATACGCGAATCTTATAAAAATAACGGTGTGTTGTCAGAAGTGACAGCGCGTACGCATTGTGACAGCGACACACGGTCACTGTCTTCATGCTCCATAACGTGATATTGACAGTTTACGGCCTACCGGGGTAGCATTATTTCGAATGATGACTTCACCCACGTGGTATACTTGTTATATTTTGCGGCTAGCCTTAATTAATTAGGTAGTTTAAAACCAGCGAGGGGCGAGCCTTGAATCCGCGGTTAAAACATCTGCGCAAATCGTGGCCTGAGGAGCGTTAGATGCACAATAATGGCGTACCCTTGTGTCGCTCCGACTGGAGGAGGCGTACAGGACGTGGACTAGCTATCCCGAGATAAGGCTATACGTGCATTATATTTGGTTAGAGTTTTAAATTAAAATTGCTGCTGCGGTTCTCCAACATTAAATGCCGGCCTATTTTTAGTGAATCTTTGCAGTTTGCTTGCGCTAGCCGCATGTTTTTCTTAGTTCCATCGTTACCTAGCGACGACGCGCGTCGCTGGCACAGGAGACGACGTCAGAAAGCGTTTTGGAACATTAGGGCAGTGTGTCAACGTCTGCCAGACTGTTTGGTCGGTTTTCGTTACGTGCTAGCTTTTCACTCTTTTTCCTGTATTTACGTCTAATAGTTCTTTCAGTAACATTTATTTCTTTATCTCCTTCTTATTCGGCATCTTTCTTTCTGTTCAAATGTTCATATAGAGTCTTCTAAATTTCGCATATTTCTATAATTAACCTTTGGTGATAGCGAGAAAAGAACTGAAACCAAGGAGCTGTTCTATCTGGGTATAGAGCGGTTAATTTATTTCAGTTGCTCATTTTTATTCTTGATCCTTTTATTCGTACAATTTTCGGAGCATTTTTCATAAATTTTAGTACATTGTTTCGATTTTTTTTCACAAACGTAATACCGTAATTCTATAACTTCTTTTCTACACGTACCTTCATTTCACAAGTAAATTTAGGGTAACAACAAGGTAGGATTCAAAATTTTAACTAAATTGTTCATTTCTTTTTGATCCAAGCGAAATTTGTATATTTTTTTGTTTTTTTTGTTCAAGAAGTCAGCTCGCAGTCCGTTAGGCTTGCGAGCTGGCAAGACGTAAGGACGTCAGTGAGGGCCCGGTTTCCGCCCGCCGCAGTTGCTTGTGCTCAGCAGCATCTGGGGGGGAGGAAAAGGGCGATGGGGAGGCGCAATCCTTGGAGGGCGTCTCCATAATCGATTCGGACAGTGTTCGAAGTTCCGGGGTCTCACCCCTTACTGTGATGGAGGACCCAGTCCGACCTGCCGGGGTTTCACCCCTTACTGTAACGGCTAATCCAGGAACTCCTGGTAAAGCTGTGGTTGATACACAATTTGCGCCCACGCAAAATCCTGAAGCCGCCAGAGGCGCGCAAATGTCCCTACACGTCACTCGTGAGGAAGGCAGCCTCTTCTCTTTCCTTCCGAAAGAGAGGATGGTTACTACTCCGACACCATCTCTTCCGCCCCCGGTAATGGACGTATCATACATGATCCCTGCCGCGCAACATTCCGTGCAGCGGGGTCAGATAAATGCGTTAGAGAAGCGCGAAAGGGAAATCCTTACACGCGAGAATGAATTAAACGCCAAATGGCGGGAATTGGCCGGGGGCGATATAAATGCGCAACAAAGCCCCGGCGTTTCCGATGGAGTATTGAATATAATCCAACGGCAAGCAAAGCTTGGCCCTCCTAGTAGCGCCAATGTAAACGCGTCTAACGCGGCAGGCAGTGTGCGTGCGACTACCTCACCACCAGCAGGGCTAAATGCGCCCGTTGACGGCTGCGCGGAAAACGCGAGCGCCGACTCTTTTGCTGCTTACCGCTACACCGGTGCAGAACGGGATCTCATTAAGACGAACCCAGCCATTCGACGGGCGGTAATGGAGGCATCCACTATCACCCCTGGCATCGGTGCCTCAGCGGTGTACCGATCCCTGTATTTGCGCGACAGAAATATAAGCGTACAAGAGCAGTACCAGCCCGCAAGGGTTAGGGCTGTAGAAGTTCCCCTGTTTGACGGTATGAACCAAGACTGGGAAACTTGGTGGGAAAAATTCAGTAAGGCGATGTCCGTGAACCGGTGGAATGAGACCACTGCGCTCACGCGCCTGATCCACTTGTTGCAAGATGGTCCAGGTCAGTTGGCTGTGGATAGGTGGGAGCAAGATAATTGCGCCACCTTAGATGAGTTAGTGGAAGCGCTGGCTTGGCAATTCCAGGGAATGGATCTCTTATCGAAATGGGAACTCTTCGAGAAGAGATTCCAACGTCCGTCAGACTCGGCTAATTCCGTATACTACGGGATGATGCTGGAGTCTGAGGCCAAAAAAGCAGGACAAGGATGTGGGATGTCGCGCGATTTAATCGCGCGCAAAACAGTAGCCGTGTTCATTTACGGGTTGCGCGACCGGGAGGAACGCGACATGATCCTGAAGCAATGGTCTCCGGGTAGACATACCATGGAGGACATTTATCAAATGTTAAGGGATCACGCGGCAAAAGCGCGTATGATCCCACGTAACTGCACAGTGGCGGAAATTACTTCCGCCGGGACAGACTTACCGTATGACAATCCATATTATACAATGGATACAGGAATTTGCGCCTTTAACGGGCAGAATTCTAATGACAACCGACCGGGTAACGCTAACAGGCGAGATTGGCCAGGTAGGCGTGCACACTACAACCCTGATATGCAGGGTAGATCGCCAAGGGCGTTTCAAACGAATCGCCCCAATCGCTCTCGTAATTCCGGGAGGATCGAGTGTTTTAGATGCAGGGACTTTGGCCACATGGCATATGAGTGTCCGTTACCGCAGCCTCGTTCCTTAGAACAGGCTATGGTGGATGGTGCCCGTAAGGGGTGCGATAATTCGCGCCATGTACCGGAATTACTAGCCAGGCTAGAAGCAGCCAGCGGCAAAAATAATGCGCGCGAGAACACGGGAATCGCGCGCCCTGTCGCGAACAATGTGCGAGGGGGCAAGCAAAGTGCGCCCGCCGGCAAGCAATTTGCGCCTCATCATAGCGCCGTTGCGGCCGTTCATCATGAATCGGGATCCCCCAAGTTCTTATCCGATACGGATTTTTTAAATTAGTGCCAGCTGCAACGCCGGAAGTGTTGTCAGCTATTATTGTACGGGGGAATCTTCCCAGCGCATCTGTTGAGATTTGTGCTAAACCCCTCGCGCACAATCTCCCGTCAGATTCGTGCCAGGTGCACGGTGTGCCTACACCTTCTACATGTACTATTGGCATACGCCAGGTTTTCTTGGCTGGAATGCGATCATTGTGCGCGCAAAATGCGCGCAGCCCTGAGTCTGATCCGTGTATGGACTATATCTTAGAAAGAACTGGCCTAAACTTACACAACATGAATGAACGAGACCAGTTCGCGATGAACATTTTCCCGTTGAATGGAAAAAGATGGTATGTCCCCATCAACATTAGGGGATCCAATAGATTCTTCCTTATTGATACCGGGGCGGCCATGTCCGTGATAGGGAAAGGATTCTTTGATAATCTCAACCTGAATACGCGTAATTTGGTCTCCGACGTGAGGCCTTTAAGTGTGACGGGACTAGTAATCCCACAATTTGGTTGCACGGATATCCCGCTGGGTATCGCCAATCAGATATTTTACTCATCGGTGTTGATAGTAGACATACCAGAGGATGGTATTCCGGGGAGCGATTGGATGTCGTTTTATGAAGCCAGTCTTTCACCACATAATGGGCTGCTGGAAATTCTGCAACCTTATAGCTTGGTCACACACTGTCAGCTCCGAACAGACTGCGGTCTCGCGTGCCTGGCAGAAGATGTGACATTAAATGCGCACCAAACTGTGGCGGCATTAATTTCAACCAGACATATAGAAGGCAAGGGTCAGTGCTTAATTGAACCCGACCCTGAAGTGCTCAGTTGTATGGGAGTCACAGCGGCTCCCTCGTTAATTTGTGGAGCAAAAGGTGCTGTGTTACCACTCTGTAACCCTACAGATGATTGTGTCCATTTAAGGCTAGGCCAGGTCATTGGCAACGCCTCTGAGGCCCGATCACATGGTTCCATAAATAGTCCTACAGCCGCCATGGTGTTTGACTTACTCAAAAGGGAACGCGGCGTGGAGGGATTTGGAGGATCCCCAGAGCCGGTTTCCCCCGTTGACCGGAAGCAATATGCGGGCCTCTCGCAAATTCCTGATTTCATACTATCCATGGCGGAGGCCACGCATTTGGAGCACACGGAAGATAAAAGGAGGATCGCAGAATTTCTCTTTGAATTTTGCGACATATTCGCAAAACCAGATGCTAAACTGGGGTGGACGGATGTGGTACAACACCGTATAGATGTTGGGGACAACGCCCCCTTTAGGATACCCTACCGCAGGCTCATGGACTCTAAGAAACAAGCCCTGGAGGACGAAGTTGCTAAAATGCTAGCGGCAGGGATCATTGCGGATAGTACAAGTCCTTATAGTTCGCCCGTCCACCTTGTTACCAAAAAGGATGGGACGTGGCGATTTTGTATAGATTATCGCAAGTTAAATGCTATGACGCGGAAAAATGCGTACCCATTACCACGGATAGACGAGAGCCTGGATAGTCTGGGAGGAAATAAATGGTTCTGCACTTTGGATCTTCAATCGGGATACCATCAAGTCGTGATGCAACACGATGATCGGGAGAAAACTGCTTTCACGACTCATATAGGTTTATATGAGTGGAAGGTAATGCCTTTTGGTCTATGTAATGCACCCGCCACGTTTGAGAAAATGATGGCGGAAATGTTAAATGGTCTACTGTTTACTCACTGTTTAGTCTACTTGGACGACATCATAATATTCGGTGACACCGTTTCCACATGTCGTTCGCATTTACGAGAAGTTTTTCTAAGACTTCGCAAATTTAAATTAAAACTTAAACCGTCCAAATGTCACCTGTTCCGTAAGGAAACTGAATATTTGGGTAGAATTGTTTCTAGTGAAGGCATAAAAGCTGATCCTAAAAAGATTGACGCTATTACAAATTGGCCTGCGCCCAAGTCTTCCAAAGAGACGAAGAGTTTACTGGGTTTTGCTTCCTATTATCGAGATTTCATTCCCCACTTCGCCGATGTAGTCGCTCCCATACAGGATGTGGCTAATGTTAGCACGCAAACTTTTGCATGGGGTAAATCGCAGGAAACGGCGTTCATTGCCCTAAGACGGTTATTCGCCGAAACACCAGTACTAGGGTACCCAAGGCCGAGTGGGCAATTTATCTTGGACACTGACGCTAGCGCATTTGCCATAGCAGGCGCATTAAGTCAGATACAAGACGATGTTGAAGTACCCATTACCTTTGCCAGCAATAGACTAAACGCCTGTCAACGGCGTTATTGTATGACAAAGAGGGAATTAATGGCGATAGTCGTGTATACAAAAAAATGGCGTCATTATTTTTGGGATTCCGAATTCCAGACCCGTACAGACCATCATTCATTCAAATGGTTACTAAATTTTAAAGAGGCTGAGGGAATGATAGGGCGTTGGTTGGCTTGGTTGTCGGAATTTGGCCTGACCAATACGCAAATTACTTATCGACCCGGCCCTCAACATATTAACGCTGACGCGCTTAGTCACATTCCTGTACGTCGTTGTGGCATACCGGAATGCGACGATTGTGGGGCGCATACTGCGGTGGTTGCATCCTTACGTCGTGACTCTGAGGAGGAAAATAGTTTCCGTTTCTGGACGCAAGACGAATTGCGCCAGGCTCAGGCGGCCGACGTGACATGTTCCACCGTTATCTCTTTGTTAAGCACGCATACCGTGAGACCTCCTAAGGATCTCACGAGTGCGGAAAATACAGAAACTATTAAATTGTTAAACCAATGGGAACAGTTAATCGTAGTGAATGGGGTGTTATGCAGGAATGCGCTCGACCACCATTCCCTCATAACTCATCAACAACTCGTTATACCTTTCCTCTTACGAGAGGACATACTAATATTCTGCCATAGCCAACCAACCGCTGCGCATTTTGGAAGGGAGAGAACTCTAGACAAAATCCGCACGCGATATTACTGGCCAGGTATGAATTCGCGTGTACGCGATTGGGTTAAAACCTGCCCGAGATGCGCACTCATTAAGCCAGGGCTGGGAATGGCTAAGATGCCGTTGCAGCAACAAATGACGGGCCAACATTGGGGGCGCCTATCCTGTGACTTCGTCTCGGGATTTAAACGCACTAACCGGGACAATCTGGTGATGTTGGTAGTACAGGACCACTTTACTAAATACGTACAAGTCTACCCGTTATGTAACCAAACGGCGGCAGTGGCCGCGCAAGCGTTAGTGGATAACTGGATACTGATTTTTGGGGCTCCCCTTATACTACACTCAGATCAGGGACGGGAGTTCGAGTCGGAATTATTCCAGACTATGCTCAAGCTGATAGGCTGCTACAAAACCCGCACGAACCCCTACTGCCCCAGATCTAATGGTTTAGTTGAACGGTTTAATCGAACCTTAATTTCTGCTCTGGCCTGCATGGTCAATGAAGATCAGAGCGATTGGGATTTACATGCTAAGTATGTAGCACACGCATATAATTGCACCGTACATGCCGCTACTGGGGTAACTCCTAATACGCTAGTGTTTGGGGAGGAATTATGCCTACCCTGTGATTTGCAATTTGGAGTATTAGATAAACATTCAGACGACTCTTGCACACCGGCTTTCGTCCGATGGTTGGAGTGCTGTTTCCACAATGCGTACGGCAGGGTTCGTAATAGCACCGAGAAAAGTATTCAAAGAAATAAAAATTCTTATGGGAATGCTGACTTTCCACGGTTTGCAGTGGGTGACTTGGTGTTAAGGTACCATGCTCCCACGGCACATATTAAACTCGCACCAAACTGGGACGGGCCTTGGAAGATTACTGAGGTCATATCCGATACCACGGTTATAATTAAGACGGCGTTATCTGCCGCTCGTAAATCAAATATGGGACGTTTGAAATTGTACACCGGGCGGATTCTGCCAGACCGCCAAGACGGCGATAATTTAATTAACGCCGACTTGGCGCGGAAACCCGATACGGCGCAATCTCCTGACGGGACACAGCTGTTGGTTTCCACTACTAACGGGGAGCCAAGCGCTTAGTCGAAGGACGGTTAGTCAGTACTCGGGGTGGGAGGCGATTAAATTACGAATGGCATCGGTTTACGGTATATTTTATACATCAGACCATGCCATAATTAGAATACCAGAGTAAGAGAATCGCCGCCCTCCCATGACTTTCACGTACGATACACACTCCTATAAGGCTCATTAACTTACTTGGGAGACAATCCCGTCCTAGTTGGTGACTGAGGGGGCAAAATGGTATAATACATACCACCGGGCCCCAAAACATGACCAACAAAAATGCGTACACTTATGCCATAAGAACACCATCAATAAAATGCGTACATAGGTTGTAGTTTTCCAAAAAAGTACGTACATCGTGGGCTATGCCAGCTATCGATGGTACAGCTATGGCATAGACCCCAAAACATAAACACGTACACTTACAGCATCATAAAAACATACCTCACGCTTCCTTGGTGACAGCCCGCACGCAGGAGGCGATACAACGGGCCCACCGTTTTTTTGTGCCGCCAGTCGCGTGGACGCCGTCCACCAGCCTCTCGTAAAAGGTGGCCCCCCGGAATGAGACCGTGGCGGCGAGATCTGCGGTCGGCTCCCCAGCCTCGGCATTCAGCCGCCGGACGACGTCATTATATAATCTCAACGTGTGGTCGATGGTCTCCTGCGGGAAATAAAAGGTGACTAATTTGCAAGGGAATACATCGGTAATACCATCAGCATTATAGAGCAAAGTAAACCATGGCTTTTCAGGGTTTCCTTTCCCACCCGGATGAGACACGGAAATCTAAGATGGTTAACTTAATTAGAGTCGTACTCAAAAGGGTTTCCTTCCGGCCACGCCGGAACAACGGCTCACCTGATCTCCGTGAGGGCGAGGATGCGCCCGATGGTAGGCCTCGTACTGAGTGGCCGTCCACCTCCGCCGGGCCGGATGGTTGGCGTCCACTAAGTTGACGCCCGGGATGGTGGCGATTCCGACCCTCCCCATGTAGACGGTGCGAAGGAGGGCGAGGGACTCCTCCCTCCGCACCCCCAGTCCACCGAGGATCTCGAAGGAGTTCGGCGACCGCGCCGTTGTCGACCGGGTACGTCGGTCCCGGGACGTCACGTCACAGATCCCGGCGGCCAGGACGACGTATTCCGGTTGAAATTCCCTGAAAGGAAATAGGACCCTTAAATTTGCGCGCTATCACATTTTTCTCTTACAGATTATGCAGTTGAGGAAATTGCGTGAGTAGACAAGCTCTAATAAAAGTAAATGTAAACATTGCGTTCTGAGCAGCGATTTTTTTTTTTTTGTTGGAATTTCACGTACCGTATCCCTGTCAGTGACAGCCGCATCGCTTCACTATATCCCTTTCCAGGGTGCGTGAAGACGCGGAACTGCTGCTCCTCCGCGAGCCGGTCGAGCTGGTGTTGGAGCCCTGACCCCCTTGAATCGCAGATGACTGCGACGCGCATTTTTTTTAATGAGTGGTTTACGGAGGATATGGCGATGAAAATCGGGCGTGTTGTCGTGTCAGTGGCAGCAGTTACACTGTGCCCCAAGCCAACGCGCCCGTGCACCCAGTCTCTGCAATAGTCAGCTGGTACTAGTGCCGCGGTACGTCGTAACCTTTACGTTTGTTTTATTGTATTTATTCTCGGTGGAAGTGATATGAGAGCATTTGGCAGAACGAGGAGAACAAGAGAAAATAAATACTTGAAGCCATTTGTGTTAGGAAAGGGAAAAGTTTATTGAAAAGACCGGCACGCAATTTGCGCACGGCGCATAGTTAGGTAGTGATGGGGACGTACGCGTTCCGCGCACAGTTCACCGTGGCGTATAAATCCCTCGGAACCGCCACCGGGGACTATCCGCGTGTGACGTCATGGCACATTGTTTACTTTGACGTACATTCCAAACTATAACTATAACTAACAAGAAAGGCGTGATAAAAAGAGAATAAATAAACGTGGTATTACATTACATACACTATAAGTGTAATATCTTAATACGAATAATCGCTCCACTAGGAGTAAGCGATAAAGGTGATACGGGAATGTAAACAAGCTCGGTGTAAACAGCGGGTGATAAAAACAACCCGTAACTCAAATGATATTATTTACGTATCAACACTATATCTTAACAACTTAAAATGGGTATACGGTTGATATGTACACAACGTAATCTGGGATTCAGCTCCCCAACACCCTTATTCGTACTATGATCAACCGGAATAATGCCAAACAAAACTGAACCCGTGTTGTTGATAGTACGAACGGGTCGAGTTGTCAACACCCTTTCGGCTACGTAAAATCATATAAGTAAACCCTTATCGATAAAATTTGTATTAAATTTGTCAAAATAAAAAAAAAAATATATATAAGTTCATAAATGCGCTGACAAACGATTAGAGCCCCTAATCGCCCCTTTTATAAATTGTAGACACTGTATTAGGGTAAATGTCAGCGCAATACACGATTTCAGTATATCGAATGAATTCGTTCTAAGGTGGGAAAGCCTGGTGCAGGCGACCCCGTTGCCATGGAAAACCAAGGCCCTCCGTGACCTAATTTGCGCGAGAACCGGGTCAACTCGGAGTTTCCCGCCAAGACGCGAGTCTGTCATTGGTCAACGGCTAGCAGGAACGCGCTGCCGCGCACTTGTGGCTAGCAAGGCCGTACGGAACTTCAGTCTTCACTCGGCTTCCACTGAGTGCAGACTCCACCAACCTTCTCGGCACACTCGTCGGTTTTTCCAGTCTATTTTCTAATAGGCTGGGTACTCTCGCGGGTAGGCAGATACCTTAGTGAGGGGGACCGTGAGTACGCGTTTTTGAGCTTGTCGGTTATTTACACAACAAGTCAGTAACAAATCACTGGTACTGATTATCGGCCGGGGGACAGGCCTGATCGCGCGAGCGGTCGGGCATGGAATCGGCCACCTCCGCCATAGGAGGTTCGGGCGGGTAAGGGTCCCGACCAAAACCCTCTCGTATGCAACGTGTTGCAAAAAAGCACCGGTAGGATATCGGTGTTTACAGTATGCGACTGGAATCTCCTCACACCTGAGGTGAGACTGGCCGAAGGTCTGTCACTGGTGATAGACGACGCTTCCGCGGCTCCGGCCAAGGAAGCATCCTGTAGTCAGTCTGTGCCCACCTCGTGGGCTGACAGCGAGACAACCGCTCCTCACGTCAGCCCCATGGTGACTGAGGAGGAATTCACTTTGGTCACCAATCGGCGCCTGAAGGATCATGATCAGGAAGATGAGCCTACCCCCTCATCTTCAGGTAAGTCGTCTAATGTTCGACTTTCTAAAGCAGAACCAGCGAGACGTTCACCCCGGAAGCGGTCGTCGGAACGTGTAGCTGCGCGAAACCCTTCCCCCGCGGCGGCGGAAGGAAAAGCACCTGCCACAGCATCAAGGGCTGTGACAAGGGATTACGTGTCGGAAGAGGAGGATACACCTCCTGCTGACCCAACTTTGGACCCACTTTACGGGACGATGGCACTTTGTCTCGAACGGCTGGAGCTAGGTGAACTTAAAATGGGATAGCGATATCCCAGTTGCCACTATTCCTGAGAGGTATCCCTACCTCGTAAATTGCATATACAATAAACGCACTCTTGGTTCTGTCCCTATAAAAAAAGCAGCTGAATTGGGTATGTTGCAGGAATCTGTACTGGGGGAGAGATATTTCGACCCCCCACGCCCAAACCGTACATTAGCCATGTATATGTTGCCCCCAACACCTACTGGCCGTAGTAAATTGCGCCTCCCCCCTGTCCAACGGGAAAATGGGGAGGATTCTGATGTAGAAGATTGGGTAGATGATCATCAATCCGGCCTTCAGCCCTATGTGCAGCGTATCCACGAGATAATTACTGCTGTGCGTGGTTTAACTAAGTCGCCGTATCGGGCGCACGATATTTCCCACTTGAAATTTGTTCGGCATACTTTCCGCCCAAAAGACAAGTGTCAATTCTGCAAATACTTCATAGAACGCGGCAGCGCGTTACCCGAAAATTTGAGACACCCTAACCGCCGCTATAAGCATTGGGATGTATTGGCTCGTCACATTTGTGAGGAGCATTTGTATACTGTGCCGAGATGGTCGTGCGACGACCACCGTTCCGCAGCGTACCCGTTCACTAAATCGACGGGTAAACCCTTCTCGACTCACCGAAGGGGTCTGATGTTACGCCATTTAATGTCGTACGGAATTTGCGCCAAGTCGGGTCACAAGCGCCCGCAGTCCACGATAAGGAAACTGGCGCGTGTAGCTCAAGATCCGTCCTTGTCGGATAACTGTAGGTATACCTTCATTCCGGAGTTTAATGCCGAGCGCGGCCGCCAAATTCTCGCCGAGACTTTGCGGTTACCGATAGTTGGGCACACTGTCGCAGTGTGCATCTACGGAGGTGTCACCCTAAGCGAAAAAGCCTATTTTTCCGCGGGCAGACGCCGTCTTCAAGAGAAGTTAGATAGGGAGGACGGTATCGTTACCCGTCCTGTCAAGTCCGGGGGCCGCGGCCACAGGTCCCGCCGAGGCCGTCCCCAGCCCCCAGAACCCCGCCCCTTTAGAGCGGATAAAGTCGAGTCAGGTATCTCTTATGCCTCAGCGGTGGTGGATCCTCCCACAGAGGACCCGCCTCTCGAACGGACCGCAGCGCAAATCGCGCGCGGCGAGGAACTGCAACAGTTTGGGGAGAAGGAAAGTGCGCGCTTGGCCGCCCTTCGACCTAAGCCCGCGGCAGCCCCTACCCCGATACCGGCGCCCACCCAACCTGCGAAACGCAAGGGCACCAAACCCTTGGATCCTTCACTGCCTACAGTGGGACCCATGACCGCCTCGCTCCGTCGCGATTTGAAGCGACGAGCTTCCGAGATGGCCACCGCGGCTACAACAGACGCGCAGCCATCCACTAGTGTAGACGCTCCCTTCCAGCCGGATTTATCCCCGGCTGCAAAGAAGCGCCTTGTCGAGCGATATAATTGCTTACCGCCTTCCGTCCATGATGTCCTCGCACGGGACGCCGGGCCGGAATCAATTGAGACGATGGACTTATTCATGAATATGGTAAGTTCCATGGCCACATTCTGGGTAAATCGTCTGGACGCAGTCAAAGTGTCTTGCGCACAGACGATGTGGGATACACTTCAACAGGAGGTTGAAGTAACTAAGGCGGAGGCGAAAGCCCAAGTCAAGGCGGCCGACGATCGTTACCGCTTCATGATGGATCATTATGATCGACAGCTCCACCAATGGCAGGAAATGAACATGAAGTTCAACTTCATTTTCGGCGTTTCTGCCCTTCAGTGGGATGGCACTGTGGAGACTTTGAATTATTCCGCCGTCCCGGAGTCCACACTCCGTCCGTACTTTACTGAGAGTACGGAAATCGCGCAGGTCTCTGCTTCCGGAGACCACCCAGCAAATGTGGCAGAGGAATCTACTTCCTCTGCTGCGCCAGCTGCTCAAGTTAAATGGATCCCGGGGAGCACTACAGTCCAGCCCTTGGGACCTTACATTGCACGAACGCAAAACGCGCCCCCCATGGTTTCCCATAAGGGGAAAACCGACAAGCCTAAGGGGAGGTCAGTCGTGGCAAGCCCAGATTTGCTGCCGCCTACCCTGAGTCCGCACCCACCTATGAGTGAGGAAATCGTACCGCTTCCACCTGCGAGGGCGGAAATCGTGCCGCTTCCACCTGTGATGGCGGAAGTCGTGGCCCTACCGCCACGTTCACCTCCGAGGGATCCCATTGTATCCCCCGTTAATGTTGAGTCGTCGCTAAGTAATTTTGCAGATGTCTGCAAAGTTTTTAACGAACAGTCCGCACGTGACTGCGCGCCTTTGCCGCCGGCATCACGTATCACGACGCCGTTGTTAGCACCAACGCACGACGACCTCGAGCAGTTGTCACCGTTCACCTTGCCGGTAACTCCTGGAGCGCCCGCCCCCCTCAGCGAAGCTCCGCTGATTTTTACCTCCGACGAGGAGGGAGATTATTCGGATGCGATCTCCGATATAACAGTATGTTCGGTAAATATGGATACCGACGAAATCCCGGCCCCAAGGGCCGAATCACTGCCTGCCTGCGAGCCCCACTCATCCGAGCTCCAGGAAGGGCTTCCTGACGATTAAGGGAAGAGTAATCCCCACCGTGAATAGGCTAGGCCTATAATTAATAATGTATTTTATTATAATACGTAACCGTAAAATATTGAGGTCACATACAATATTCAAACGCGTAATCAAATATGTGTACAGTAAAGAGGCTTAGCCTATGGTCAACACGTGCTCCACTTAAATAGAATACGTTAACGATAAATATTGCTACCCCTAAAACAATATATAAATGCGTACCAGCTATGCATAATGTACTAAGGCTCAGCCTAAAATTTCGCATAATTAACATCAAATTATTAATTTTCAAAATTAGGGACAGGTTTAAAAATAGTAACATAATTATTCCATATTCTACATTCTAATAAGTCTGATCCTCTGCTAAACCATTACTTGTGTATTAATATTCTCTCTTTTCCTTTCACTTCCATGCGCATAATTTCACAATACTACACTGCCCCGGGAGCCGCGGCAACCACCAGGAGTCATGCGCGGGTTTCGCGGGGGGAAACTAGGCGCATTCCAGGACCACGCCCCCATTCACCAAGGCGCGGCACGCGTTGGACCTGGAAGGCGTACCCTCGCGAACCCAGCCATCATCATCTCTCGCTCCAGGGCACCACAATGGGTATCGTTTGGGGCACATATACATTCAGGGATTTCGGTTGGGGCGCAAAGGGTATAATCTATTATGTCAAATTAACACAATTACACTAAACTTTTCACACCCCGCATCTAAATATCTTATAATTAGGTAACACAGAGGATCAGATTTAACAATTTTGTAGTCGCTAGAGTAGCTAATAATTGTTTCCTTCCAATGTCGTTAGTCATAAATTTTCTCTGAGGGCAGCAGCTTGTAGTAGAAAATTTAATCGTAACGGGCAGTTTATAAAGTAACATTAAAATTGGGATCTCTTAAAAATATAATTCAAATAATAATATACCCATAACAATATGTAAAATAAAAAGAAATAGAATACAAAATATAATAGGCCAGGGGTAAATGAGGTATCATTATTATAAATACCATATTCCAAATTACTTATGTCGAGAATATCGCTGTAATAACTCTACGGTCCAAATTGCTCGCGAAATTAATTCCTTGGTTCCTTGAATAAAAAGTCAAGTAAAGATTTAACTAAAATAAA
>CM059191.1:1613245-1644763 GCA_030323885.1 Branchipolynoe longqiensis | reverse complement strand
ATCGACTAGCGCTCCTACTGGAAGAGCCGCTGCTTGAAGTCGCAGTAACACGAGAGCGGCTTTTGTTCTTCCCATAAGAACAGTATCCATCATCCGGCTTCCCAATGCATGCCGCATCAACAGAGGGTACCGGGTCTGGGAGTTCTAGGTCATCACCAGCGGCCAGCTGGCTTCTGTCCAACATGGCATCACCACCATCTTGTCTTCCGTCCGAATGTCCATGGCGCCTGCCTTCCCCCTTCAACAGAAGTTTCTTCTTTCTCTCCTCCAGCTCTGCAACCTCATCCTCAATTTCAACTTCCATGCGTTCACGTTGCTCATGTAGAGATAAATCTCCCACTTCAGTCACCAGACTGTCATGATCGTCCGACTCCATTTGAATTTTTTTCGACTTCTCGGTGGTTTGAACATGAACGTGAATGTGTAATGGGATGCACACTCAACTGCTTAGACTCACAAATGTTATTGTTACCTTGTATGTGTACAGCACCACAAGTGTCGCAGAAGACCTTAGGCATAATAAACTGTAAAGCCTAGAGTGAAGTGACACCCGCAGTGACGGGTATACAAATGCCCCCACTCCAAGCAACAGCTAGTATCCAGTGCTGCAGTGAGTCGAGTACAAGCACGAATGAACTACCAGCCGGGCCAGAGCTCAGCGTCAGAGTGAGTCACGGGGCAAAAGACTGGCCCGCAGCAAATATCATAATGGCAAATAAATAAGAGAATAAATAATAATAAATAATTAAATAGATTCAATAGAAAGCAGCGGAACTTCGCCTATGTATATATATATATATATATATATATATATATATATATATGTATATATATATATATATATATATATATATAGGTTCCAGCTACAAATAACCAGGAAACACGATAGGGTTGATGGGTTGGCAATTTTATATATATATCTCGACCATTGGCTCGGTAATACCTGTACCGGTAAAAGCAAAAATCAGGCGAGACAGGCGAGTCACGCGCACACCCAGAGTATATATTGGTCAATGCAAGACCACAACGTGGGCTGGAGCACAGGGCCGCAGCACATGGAGCACAAGTAATAACACATATCAGGAAGCAAGTCACAAATTCAACAAAGCATAATATACAAATATAGTGTATGTTCCACCTATAACCTTTTATACACCCTATATTGTGGTGTTCTCTGTGGTGGAGTGGTTAGAGTGTCTGACTTCTTTCTAGGTCGGACTCCTAATCTGAAGGTCAGTGGTTCGATTCCCCGTGCCCCCATCTCTGCCAATTTGGATTTCCACCGCTGTGTATAACTTACAGCGACATCAAAGGCCAGTTGCTCTCATACCATGTCTATGTGGTGTGGGAGGTTAAAAATCCCTTGGGTCGGTAAAAGTGTAGGCTCGGGCTTTCTATCGACAAACTGTCTAATGGTGAAAACAAGCCTATTCAGGCTTATCCATGATAGGCAGTATAAATCTTCAAGAACACAAATATGTAAGGCTACACATAAGACGACAGCAGGTGGCTTTGGGAGATTTATTACATAATGATAATAAACTTGGCTGTGATAACTGCCCTCTACAGTCATACATAACAGAAAAAAACTAACAAATTAAAAAAAAAAAAACACTTGATCAAACGGTCAGCTCCACAGTGTGTGTCCTGTTACAGCTGTGTCTTGTTTCTAATACCTGATCTACCCAGGTTCAAACCTTGACCCATTTTCACAGACCTCAGACACCTGCATATATGCCAAGTATATGTATACCGTTTATGTGATGCTTAAGAATTATGTGCATATGATACGTGACGAAGGAGGAAGAGAAGGCGGGGGTGGAAAAAGATCATTTTATTCAAGAGTGCGATGAACATAGAGTACTACAGGGTAATCAATCAATGAATAAAGTACAATAAGGAAGTCGTGAACATAGAGGATAATGCAGGGTAATCAATAATGAATAAGTAGAGTAAATAAGTCGATGCAAAAAGGGGAGATGAATGAAAGTCAGGTGGGGAGAGCTGGAGGCGGAGTGGCTGGAGGCATTCAATTCTGGAGTTGTTTGTAACCTTACGACTGTTACTGGTTGCAGAACTGCAACATTAATAGAGAGGCTCTGATAAATCGGCCCAATCTTTGATTGAAGATTTAACTTCAGTAGGGAGTGTTGTAGAAGCTGGGGACATCTTTACAATGTTCTAACGGCGAGCCGTTGGGGGGCAGCAAATCTCTTTTTGGTCCGGCGGTAGTGGAGCGGTAGATGTAGTTGAGCACTTGTATCAGTTGAGCGCTGGAGGCAGCTGCGAGCCCGGGTTATAAGGGGGGACCCGGGGGGAGGGGCGTGACGTAACGGCCAACGGTCGTGGGAGGAAGGAGGAAGGGCAGGGGTACTGCTCCTCCTCCGCTAATCAAATGCAAGGCAAGCATTACGACCAAAGGCGCAGTAGGGAATGTTTCCTATATTACCACCTATATGTTGTGTACTACTTTATGGGTGACCCCTTTTCACAGTTGGGTCAGGGGGTGCCACCCCCCCCCCCCCTCCCCAACCCTACCAGTGGCGTGAAATACTGTCAGTCGCGCAATGGACTTTATAATAGATATATATATAAATATATACATCCATATGTATATTATATACAAATGAGAAATATATAATATATATTTTTTTTAAGATATCCGGTAAATCAATCATTATTATTATTGTGAGTAGAAGCTTTTTTTCTTTCTTACCTTGCGTGAATACGTGAAAGTCAGTTCTCTTTGTGAAGCCTGAGAAGGAACACATAGTCAACAATAAATCCAACAAGTGCAACAAGCATCGTCACTACATTGGTGAGTGGGATTTTATTTCTCACTTATAAAGCCTTTCTCAGCCTCACACAATCTCACACTCGCCATGGCATCATATATTTTTTAATGGAGGCATTTTCACCAACTGAATCGCAACTTCTTTTAAATCACAAAACCAGAAGTGGATGACATGTTGCCATGGTGATGTTGTAAACAAATGGGATGCTCCACACAGGAAGGGTCTCAACACCGCATTTAGTTCAGAATTGAATAAAGCTGACAATCTGACAAGCCCCCCCCCCCCCCCCCACACTTTAAAGTATGACTAAGGTTTGTGTAAAGAGTTCACAAGAATTGTAAGTAAGCTATATATATAGTTCCCCTGGTGCAAGGAAGGTCCACTTCCAGATTGCCGTCTGCTTGTTTACTTGTCAATTATGATGATTGAGTGATGAAATGGACTCTGGTCCTATAAGCATAAACTTAGCGTTAATCCAAGGGATTTTACTATTGTCGTCTGCTTCAACAGAAAGTCATCTTTCATAAAAGAAATACTTGAGAACTGATCTTATAACATGGTGACATTTGCAGTGAGTCACGCTTATTCTGCTATTATCATTTCCTTCAACAGTGCGATGGGTGTCATGATTAAAGAAGAGACATATTCCCGCAATATATTGATATGACGTGGCAATGGTAGTTCAGTAGTTGACCATCTGACACTTATTTGGGTGCTGTAGAGTGGGCACTTACCTGTCTTGACCAGCACTAGACAGAGCAAGCAGGTGAGGATGCCGTGAACATACATGGTGAGGTTTAGTCCTGACTGTGACACACCACCGGCATCCCCCAGATCTTATATAGCGAGGCGTACGGTGGGAGTGGGGGGGGAAGGGTGGGGTGGCAAGGGGGAGTGTGGAGGGAGAAAGGGAGGAGGGGGCAAGAGGTGGGGGGGGGGGGTGGGGGGGGGGGGGTTGGGGGGGGGGGGGGGGGGGGGGGTGGGGCAAGGAGCGGGGAATGGGAGTAGGGAGGGGAGGGATAACGGGAGGAGGGAGGGAGGCAGGATGGGAGAGGAGGGGCGGGGGAGGCAGGATTGGAGGGTGGGCAGGAGGGGGTGCGAGGAGTGAAGTGAGGGGGAGGGTAGGGCAAGGGGAGGAAGGAGGGTAGAGAGGTGGGGGAGGAGCATGATTTGTGGGGAAGGGAGGAAGGGAGCGAGAAAGGGAGGATAAGGGAGGCACGATGGGAGAGGATGGGAGGGGGAGGCAGGACGTGGTGGGAGGAGTGAAGTTAGAGGGGAGGGGGTAGGGGAAGGGGAGGAACGAGTGCAGGGAGAAGGAAGAGGTGGGAGGAGGAGGCAGGAGAGAAGGGGGAGGGATGAGGGGAGGGGGAAAGGAGGACGGGAGGGGGAGGAGTTGAGGAGGAGGAAGAGGGGAGGAGGCTTGGAAGGAGGGGGACCAGGCAGAAAGGTGGGGGTGGGGGGCGGCAGCCCTAGCTGGCTCCATGACAAGCAAGCCAGAGAGGATTGGCACTTTTTTGTTCTTTTCTTTGTTTTTGGTTTCCTGTTTAAAACGAAACATGCAAATTAAAGAACTAAACAGACCCCTGTGAACTGCCTATATAACAAGAGCGCATTCAATATTGATTACCTGTACTTTACAGTAGAGTAGGTGGAGTTTGAACCAATATGTAATTGTGTCATGCATGTGGACACTGGAATTTGGAGATGGCTCATGATTAATTCACGAAGATGTAGATGTAAAATGAGTAGACTGCTGTCCGTCTGCGGATTGCTTGTTGTGTGTATCTTTTTGGTTATTTTATTATTGATTTAAATTAATTGTGCTCTTGAACAGACTCCATCCTGCGCGGGGTCACAAAGTTTGTGTAGACGTGGCGTGGTAGCGGCGATGCGGCCATGTTGGATCTGGGTGGGTGCACTTCACAACCCGGTTTTGCAGTTTCCGCGGTACACCAGTTTGCGAGGGACACATACATTCAAATGCATTGTCAATGGCCGTGAGCAAATCTTCATACAGAAAAAGTCAAATATCTCTCAAATTACACCACCTAAAAGCAACCCACTTGGAACACATATAGAAAACATATTCAATGAATAGATTATATTAAATTTATAAGGTTAGGCTTCTGCAAGGTTATTAATTTTGAATTAAACTAATGTTTTAAACTGCGCGTACCGTCAAACTCAAGGCATTGTTAATGGTCGTGAGCAATCTTCAAACAGAAAATACAGGAAAAGTTAAATATCTATAAAACCACACCACCTAGAAACAAATCGCTTGGTACACATATAAAAAACATCTTTACCAAAAACATTATATTAACTTTATAAGGTTAGTGATGATGCTGTTCGATTTTGATGCATGCGCAGAAGCGATGTGTCCCTCGCAAACTGGTGTGCGGCGGAAACTGCAACACCGGCTGTCGTTGTGGGTGGGGTGGTGGGTAGGTAATCAAAGTTGAATAATCCAATTTCTTTTTTAATTCCTGCCCAATTTCTAACATAAATTCATCAGATTGATCTACTTTATTTCGGTTTGAAGCGACTTTTACTTTAAATGGTTCATTCTTTTTAGATATTTAAAGTAAAAACATGCAGAATTAATAATTCAAACACAAAATTTGTTTTAACAAACACAAAAATAGTTTGGCTTGGTGCCGATTTATTACTTAGAACACAAAAATACTATGGTTTGATACCTATAAAGTTCATATATAATAAATTCATAATATGAATGTATTTTTGTTTTAATGGTTTGATAATATTAATAGTGTAATTGTTCTCAAATATAACACACAATTTAAGTACTATGTTATGACATATATTTACATTTGCAAGCACTGATTGCAGGCATACATTTGTCAGTAGTTATGTAAATGTATGCCTGTCTACACATGTATGCTGACATACACGGATGTGTGAGGACCCATGTATTGCCATGTATTTTTATTACAACACCAAAGTAGAAGGCGTTGTTTTTTTTCTGCACCCACGAGGTGCTCGATTATTCACAGCTAACGCAACTATAGTAGCACCTCTCTTCAAATGACAGCTCTACATTTAGATCACCGGACGTGGTGGCCGAATCGGTAGAGCGTAGGCCTCCCATGCGGAAGATCGGGAGTTCAATTCCCGGTCGAGTCAAACCAATGACTTACAAAATTGATACTTATCGCTTCCTAGCTTGGCGCTCTGCATTAATAGGATACGGCAAGGACTAGTTGGTTCAGTGTCAGGATAATGTGACTGAGTGGGATATTTGGTCATGTTGCCAACAGCCTGATTTCCCAGTGGGGCAGCACTATAAAGTCACCATGAGTGCACACTGTCACAAGTCGGTACGTGTCCTGATATGATGTTAGATTTTGCCAGGACGTAAAACTCCAATAACCAACCAACTAACAAACAACAAGTTGTTACCCGTCCTGATATGACCTTAGATGTTGCCAGGACGTAAAACTCCAATAACCAACCAACCAACATCGAGATCAATGTGGTTGTGACATAGCAGGAACACTATTGACTATATAAGACCTGTAAACATTTGTGTGTACATACCTAGATACCTGTAACACTTACGGTAGGAAGACCAGTGCTACGACACTGACAAATTTATTTTTGTTTGTTTGTTGTTGTTTTACATCCTAGCAACATCTAAGGTCATATCAGGACGGGTATCGACTTGCGACAGTGTGCACTCATGGTGATTTTATAGTGCTGCCCCACTGGGAGATTAGGCCGCCAGCACCATGAGCTGATATCCCACTCAGTCACATTATCCTGACACTGAGCCAACTAGTCCTTGCCCTATCCTAATAATGCCGAGCGCCTGGCTAGGAAGCGACAAGTATACATTTTTAAGTCATTGGTTTCACTTGACCAGAGTTTGAACCCTCAAACCATGGGTTCGGATACCCCGATCTCCCAAAACAGGAGACGGACGTTCAAATCATTAGGCCATCCCGTCTGGACGGACATTGACAAAAGATGTATGAGCCTGTCTCAAAAGGTGATAACTCTTCTTTTTTATGTCCATTGTAACGATTGACACAAAACAGCACAGAAACAGATACACTGAAAATACAGGGACATTTGCTTCAAATCAATATGTATTCTATTGAGATTATGAAACACCATGTAAAAAACAAATCAGTTTATCCTGAGCAAATACATAAGTAGATCGTATGTTGATCATTACAATGGTCAAAGTGTTGTCCCATATTGCTTAGGACCTTTAGAGACAGTCTCATATATGAATTAAATTCATTTATAAAATTTTTGTTATATATACATACACATTCAAATCAGACAAATCCAGTTCATACATTGAAACATTGTTCGCAGGTTGCAGCGGTTCGCCGATTACAATGCTCGTTGAAGATAGATATTACTGAATGTAGATCTTACCATTTTAGCAGTATCTTTGTGTGTTTTATCCAGTTCTAACTGGACGTGTATAATATTGCATTGATCTGGTATTTATATCATTGAGTAGCATTAAGCATTGGTGCAAACTGTACCGATGCATATGTGATGAACTGAGTAGAGAATGACATAGCACTTGGAATTGTGGCTGGCTTGGAAATTGGAAAATCATTAATGACATGTTGATGCTTTTGCTCCCATAAAGTTTAAACAGGAAGTAATAACAAAATACCGGTTCAACTTTACACTACGGAGGCCTTTTCCAAACTTTCGAATAGGAAGACATTGCATATGTTGTCATAGGTTCCCATATGCAGCGCAGCTAGCAAGATTTTATTGCAACTTATTTTAAACCATATTGCAAAATTAACAAATGCAAACAAATGATCACCTTAGTTATTTGATTAAGTACAACTTCTAAAACGATCTACTTTTTCCTATATAAATCCAGCAAAACCCTAGCTATTTAATTAATTAATCAGGGATTTTCGCCAGAGCCATTATTCCTATTCAATAATTCATCATTCTGCATTCAAAAATAAATTCTGGTCACCCCTATGATGGGCTGATATTTCTTTTATAGCCGTCACCCTTTTTCAGTCTGCCATTGTGCAAATTGTCTAAAAAGACTTTTTAATTTGCTATTTGGACAATTACTTTGCCGTTGGGTATTTTATTAGTTAAAAAGATTATTAGCATGACAATTTAAAAACTTTTGTAACACCTAATTTTCAACCTAAATTAAAGCTGCATAGTCCGATGGTTTTGAGTTTCTCTCATTTTCTGAGATAAATATTGTAAATTGAATCTTTTAATCTACCTTACTTTAGTTTGAAGTAACTGATTTTAAATGACCAACTTCTGAAATATTTGAAGCATATAACCATACAAAAATAACTTTAATGTGCTTGTCAAAACTTTGATGTCGTAGGCTTCAAAAGTTTGTTTGTTTGTTGTTTTACGTCCTAGCAACATCTAAGGTCATATCAGGATGGGTACCGACTGGTGACAGAGCGCACTCATGGCGACTTTATAGTGCTGCCCCACTGGGAAATCAGGCCGCCGGCATCATGACCCGATGTCCCACTCAGTCACATTATCCTGACACTGAAGTAATTGTTTCTATTAAATTGAGATAGTGTTGCCTTTCTATGTAGCAACACATACATAATAAATGCAGTAGTCTGTAAGGTGTGGATATGTCGGGTTAAATCTAAATAAGTTTTTTTGCTTTCCAGAATTTGATGTTTGTATCCGTCGCTGCAGCTTTTAGCATGTTTAATGATGAGTTGAAAATATACATAACGTTGTATAAAATATACGTTGAAAAGTATTTGATTTCCAGATATCACTATTGCTATGTGATAAATGCTATCTCGTTATTTTTCACAAATTTGGATATTTTTTGAAATTATTATATTTGAAAACATATTCATGCAATATAAAAATAGCGGATAATTTAACATCCAGCTCGAGGTGGCGCCATCTGGAGGACAAAGTGCTCAAAAGCTGGACGGTCTGGAAGTTTGGGCACCGTACTTTACACCCTACTTGCAAATAGACCCTACAGTACAGTGGCGATGATGAAAGGTGATGATGAGTGATAATGATGGACCAAGGGCCATATTCACAGCAAAAATGTTGCTATATTTATTCTGTCGGTTTTGTTAATCACATTTCTATACCTATATTGCGATTTACATGAAAATTTGAAATGGTCAGATTTGTGTCAAATGACAGCAAAACTGATCTCGGACATAATTTTGAAGTGCTTAGATTTGTTTTGAATGACTATAAAATTTAACTCACAAAATGGAGCTAAAATTACAGGTGGCTATTGGGTAAACGTAAAGTGTTAGCATATAAATTCATAGAAATGTTATCTATCAAACTTTCCTATCAGTTTAATCTTTGATGGTGCATGTTTTAAATTAGAGCTACTTTAATATTGACTTCTCTGTGTTAATTTGGGTCAGAAATGGTGAGCAAAAGAGTCCCTGTTTATTTAAATTTCAATAATTGCTCTACAAACCACAGTGTCACAGTGATGTAGTAAACACCCTTAAGTTACTGTACTTAACCTGTCATTGACAGACAAAACCGCTACATGACTTTCTCTAGTTTGGTATCCATCCGAAAAACAGTGGAAGACCATGTTAGATACACAAATATATGCATGTCTAAAGATATATATGTAAATATCCATTTGAAGAGTTCAGGCGCAAAACAACATAAATGCCAATACAAAAATGCAGTTTAAATCAAAGATTCTTTTACCTGAAAATAATTTTAATTCTCACTAATTCCACTTTTCATATGATCACATGGTTATGGAGCAATGAACAGAATAGTTGGGAATATAAAAGAATTAACTTTTTGAAGGTTTTGATTCCAATGTTTATCTCCATTTTTGGATTGGCGTTTACATGGTTTTGCACTTGAACTCTTCATATATACATACGCATATATATTTCAAAATACCTGAACGTATGTACATGCATACATGTATATGCATATGTATATATACTCTGCATATATATATATTATATCAATACACATATACTCTATATATATTCTCTGAGATACATGTCACGGTGAAAACCCGGTATAACGCACCCCGATTTAATCCGAATTCAGATATAGCACGATGATTCAGTGGAACCAGAATTCTTTAATTCAAAGGTAATTCCCTAAACTGAACCCTGATTTAACACGACCCTGCTTTTTCTTCTTGTCTTGAAGATTTATACTGGCTATCATGGATAAGTCTGAATAGACTTGTTTTCACCATTAGACAGTTTGTCGATAGAAAGCCCGAGCCTACACTTTTACTGACCCAAGGGATTTTTAACCTCCCACACCACATAGACATGGTATGAGAGCAACTGACCTTTGATGACGCTGTAAGTTATACACAGCGGTGGAAATCCAAATTGGCAGAGGTGGGGGCACGGGTAATCGAACCACTGACCTTCAGATTAGGAGTCTGACCTAGAAAAAAGTCAGACACTCTAACCACTCCGCCACAGAGAACATCAACTGCTGTTTTCGCAATGACATTATTTGGACCCCAACAATCACGCTATAACGTGGTTTTCACTGTATCACATGTGAGTTGGAGACGAATACTTTGTGACTTGTGGATACTGCATGACTTGTGAATACTGCATGACTTGTGAATACTGCATGACTTGTGAGTGATTGATTGGCATGTGTGGTGTGTCTACAGTGCACTGTGAGTACTGCACTAATACTGCGGCTAAGGTTATAGCTGAGAGTAGGCCCAGGTGTGCTGGGACCAACACAAAGTCCAAATGTGAACCAACCCGCTGAGCAGCCATTAGTTAGTTACCAGACTCTTGTACGCCCTTAGTTACCAGATTCTGGAATTCAGTCATTAATTTCAAGCTCCTGGTGGATTCTGGTATGCAGTCATTAATTAAAAGATTCTGCCACTCGGCCAGTAGTTACTAGACTCCGGAACACAGCCATTAATTATAAGGTCTGATTTGCAGCAGACTGTTGTATATAGCCTGTTTGTAACTAGGTTCTGGTATGTAACCATTAGTTACCAAATTCTTGTATGTAACCATTAGTTACCAAATTCTGGTATGTAACCATTAATTACCAAATTCTGGTATGTAACCATTAGTTACCAAATTCTGGTATGTAATCATTAGTTACCAAATTCTGGTATGTAAGCATTAGTTACCAAATTCTGGTATGGAACCATTAGATACCAAATTCCGGCACACAGCCATTAGATACCAAATTCTAGAACGTAACCATTAGTTACCAGACTCAGGTACACAACCATTAATTTACAAGATGCTGGCATACAGCCATCATTTACCAGATGTTGGTATACAGTCATTAGTTACCACATTTTGACATGCAAGCCTTAGTTACCAGATATTGGTATGTAGCCATAAGTTGCCACATTTCGGTCTACAGTCATAAGTTTCGAGATTTTGGTATGCAGCCATAAGTTGCCACATTTTGGTATACAGTCATAAGTTTCCAGAGTTTGGTATGCAGCCATAAATTATCAAATTTGTGTACATAGCCAAAGGTTCCCACATTTTAGTACACAGCCAAAAGTTACCACATGTTGGTGGTACACAACCATCAGTGACCATTAGTTAGAGGATATTTTGGAGCACAGCTATTAGCTATCAGGTTGCTATACCCAATGGGGGACATGTTGCGTAGTTCATTTTCTGACACTTGGTGGCGCGTCGGTACTAGTGGGCCTACTCGGTCATTGACAATGCTTTGTGTTTGCCGGTACGCGCAGTGCAACACGTATATTTTATTCAAAATTAATAGAAATACAGAACCCTAACCTTATAAATTTAATATAATCTATTTGTTGTATGTTTTCTATATGTATACTAAGCGGTTTGTCTCTAGGTGTTGTGGTTTTAGAGATATCTGACTTTTTTTGTATGAAGATTGCTCACGGCCATTGACAATGCACTGAGTTTGGCAGTACGCCCAGTGCAAGGCGTTTATTTTATTCAAAATTAATAGAAATACAGAACTCTAACCTTATAAATTTAATATAATCTATTTGTTGTATGTTTTCTATATGTATACCAAGCGGTTTGTCTGTAGGTGTTGTGGTTTTATAGATATTTGACTTCTTCTGTATGAAGATTGCTCATAGCCATTGGGTTTGCAGTGTGTCAGTGTGCCGAATAGGCCCACTCGTTCAGTGGCGACGCGAACAGCAGGAATTTTAACTAAAAAGTCGGAGGTCCCCCATTGTTAACTACCAGATTGTCTACCCATTGTCAATTATACAATAAGTAGAGGTTTACTGGTGGGACTCTCACACCCAGACCCACACCCACTCACACACCCACACACATACAGGTCATTGGTGTGAAAGTGAGAGATAATCCTTACTTACACGTACCGTTATTCTGGAAGTCAACCCATCTGATCAGAGCCAATCAGCAAGAGTCATTATGATTTCTTGTTGCCAATCACTGCTTCGTGACTCACGCAATAACAATTCCAGCTGTATGATTATTTGTCGTACTGCACATCTGTGGGCTGACCCAATATAAAAGTCCATTATCAAAACAACCTAGAGCTTATTTGTTGTACTGCACATGTATGCGCTGACCCAATATGAAAGTCCATTATCACAACAACCTAGTGCATATTTGTCGTACTGTACATGCCTGGGCTGACCCAATATAAAAGTCCATTATCACAACAACCTAGTGATTATTTGTTATGTTGCACATGTGTAGGCTGACCCAATACAAAAGTCTGTGATCACAACCTTGTGCTTATTTGTCGTACTGTACATGCGTGGGCTGACCCAATATAAAAGCCCATTATCAAAACAACCTAGTGCCTATTTGTTGTACTGCACATGTGTGGGCTGACCCAATATAAAAGTCCATTATCAAAACAACCTAGTGCTTATTTGTTATGTTGCACATGTGTAGGCTGACCCAATACAAAAGTCCGTGATCACAACCTTGTGCTTATTTGTGGTACTGTACATGCGTGGGCTGACCCAATATAAAAGTCCATTATCACAAGAACATATTGCCTATTTGTTGTACTGCACATGTCTGGGCTGACCCAATATAAACGTCCATTATCACAACAACCTAGTGCTTATTTGACGTACTGTACATGTGTGGGCTGACCCAAATATAAAAGTCCATTATCAAAACAACCTAGTGCTTAATTGTTGTACTGCACATGCATGGGTTGACCCGATACAAAGTCCACCATTACAACAACCTGGTGGACGTGTACTTATTGGTGGCCTGTGTTGTCGTCGCATGTCCATGATTCTCCTTTGCTGCTTTTTGCTTAAGCAATGTCCAGTCAAAGACATAATCATATGCCTTGTCGTGTTGGTTGATGGTCCGGTTGAGGATGCGGTAGAGTTGTCGCAGGTACATGTAGTCCGGCTCATCTTCAAACCTCAGCCCTTTACAGTAGTTCAGGTACATGGCAAACTCACCCGGGTAGCCCTTGCATAACGTTTCCACTGGAGTAGACATCTTCTTCTCGCTGATTTTATCATACTTCTGCTTCTTGGTAGCGGCCTTCAAACCTTGCCATGGCAGCGAGCCTCGTAGGAAGTACATGAAGACATAGCCGAGCGACTCAAGATCATCCCGTCGTGACTGTTCGATGCCAAGATGAGCATTGACTGAAGCATAGCGGGCAGTTCCAGTCAGGTTCTTATCATCCCGGTAGGCAATGTGTGCTTTTGTGCGACTATCGCGATAGCGCTTTGCGAGGCCAAAGTCGACAACGAACACCTTGTTGCAGTCCTTGCCAATACCCATGAGGAAATTGTCAGGTTTTATGTCCCGGTGAATGAAGTGCTTGTTCTGGACGTACTCCACACGCGTTATCATCTGGTCAGCCAGCATCAGCACCTGCAAGACCAAGTCGGACAGGCAACTATTAGATAGCCCATTCACAGCACCACCTATCAGTTCACAACGGCAGTAGCTCCAACACACACAAAGGAGGGAGGTGACTATAGCAACAGATGGCGAGGTTATGTGTTCCTTGAGTTATAGACCTATTATTTGTGAAGATGTCAATTGCTTGGTGGCTTTCCTGTGTCCGCTTAAAGTTGCGTAGTCCGATGGTTTTGAATTTCTGTATTTTTTCTGAGATAAATATATTAGATCGATCACTAGTATCTACTTTACATTAGTTCAAAGTTACTTTTATTTTAAATGGTAAACTTTGAGATATTTTGAGTGCAAACATGGTAAATTAGTTTTGGCAAGCTTGCAAAACAGTTGATACCATAGACTGTCGCAGTAAAAGGTTTCTGTTAAATTGACTCAGTTATTGGCCTTCTACGCAGCAACAATGTTAATAAGTGGCATCAGGTAAATCTAAGTTAGATATGTAAAATCAAATCTAGATAGTTGGTTTTGTTTTGAAAATTTGATATTTCATCGGACTATGCAGCTTTAATATGCCTTTAATTCTCAACTTTTAATATTAATATTAAAAAAAGGTTTTATATGATTGAGGTTGTCATGTCGGCTACTCCCACACCACCCACCCCCGCCCACCCCCCCCCCCCCCTTTTTTTACTAGAGTGAGTAAGACAAAAAAAATACATGTCTGTATCGGATGAAATGGTCGAATCAACAGAGTGCTGACTTTCCATGTGTGAGGTCGTGGATTCGAACCCCAGCCCCTCAGAGTCAAACAAAAGACTTATGGGGCTGTCACACTACGACGTTTCTCTCCAACGCGCGTCGACGTGTGTCAATTTTGGGCGAAACGTCGGGAGACGTCGGAAGCGTTACGGGCGCGTTATGCGCGCGTCGGTACACGTCGGTACACCTTCATGGAGGTCGATGGTCGGTGGTCAACATCGGCGTGCGTAATTGGTCGCTCAATGTTTTAAGCATGTCAAAAAAGCGCGATGACCGACAACGCGCGTCAACGCGTGGGTGCCAATATTATGGCGACGTCAGAAGCACGTCAACAGCGCTGGAAGATCGTTATGCGAACGCTAGGCAGATGCCGCGCGCACGTGAGGGTCGTTCCCACACGTTGCGCCAAACGGTTGCTCTGTTGTTTTATGCCCTAGCTACATCTAAGGTCATATGATGCCGTCGCGCCAAACTTTTTTTTTTTTTTTTCCGCACGCGTCGACACACATTGGCCGCGCGCTAATAACACGCTACTGACACGCTGCGCCAACGTCCAATTTCCCCATATTTCCCCTAAAAGTTTAACATTTCTCAACGCTTTAATTTTATTTTCAACGCTGACGGGTCACCAGTGAGAAACGTCGTAGTGTGACAGGGCCATAACTAAGCGAATACTGGTCACTACTTGCCTAGTGCTCAGCTGGTTTGTTCAGTATCAGGATAATGTGACTGAGTGGCATATCAGGTCATGGTGATGGAGGCCTGACCTCCAACCGGGGCAGCACTGTTATAAGTCGGTGCTGATATGATTCTAAATGTTGCGAGGGTACAAAACCCCAACAAACTAGCATATCTGTTATAGTGTTATAATTACATTGAGTGAATAGTGGTTATATGGTCTATTCACAGATAATACACGAGGTCTAACCTAGGACTAAGATCAACATTAATTATTGCTCTGATAGAGAATAACAGCAGGTGCCTCCAAAAAGTCCATATCTCGTTACCCTCAATATACATATACATCCATATATATGTATTTCAATATATGTATTTTTAAGCGAGTGGTACAGGCAAGAGGCTGAGTCGTGACAGCTGAATAGGCCAGGTGGCAGCACCAGGCAAGGCAGAGAGCCTGTCTATTCGACTGAGTTGTTAAGTGTCAATAGTTGTGAGGTGTCCAGATAAGGTGCAAGCAGAGGCACCATTAAAGGATAATCAGTTTACGGATAATTATACTTGTATAATGCTTATATAGTACACATATATATATATACTAAATAATCTATTATGGGAATATAAACAAGGACACTATCTATCTTCAATTTCCTATATTATAGTATACTCACTAAAGGCCCTGTCACATTACGACGCATCTCGCAAGCGCGCAGCCAAGGTGTAAAATCACTTTTTTACATCGAGAAGCATTGAACTTTTCAGCGTGGGGGGAAAAGTTGGACATATACATACCGTATACATAGCGTATGGTCAAAGTATGACCAAGGTATGGCTAATGTACCTCCTGGCGAAAAATGCTTGAATTACGCTCACGGTACATTCACAGAATGCCGGTGAACGTTATATACGTTATTTGATCGGCAGAACTACGCCTCATACGTTACATATGTCAAGACACACTGGAGAAACGCTAAACGTATGTTCGACGTATGTTAAGCATACGTTATCCATATGTTGTCAGTATGCGCACTGTACGTTCCCACTGCCTTTAACATAGGCCAACGTAGTGCAACATAGTGAACAATGTTTGTCTAACATACGTCTAACGTACATCGATGTACGTCTAACCCATACATAGCATACAGCGGATGTAAAATCCACACATTATCGAACATTGTCGTACGTCAAACGTTTTGTGCATGCACAAAACTTTGCCGAAATCTTGACGTGCGATGCCGTATCTCGACGAACGTCGACATACATTGACGTATACCAACAAGCGCCTAACGCATGCGTAACACATAATGATGTATCCCGACATCGCGGCCAAAAATCACATACGTTGGCGTACGTTGGCGCGATGCGTCGTAATGTGACAGCCCCTTAACTGGCCCTGTGTAGTAAAGCTCTGAGCACTGTATGCCAGCTGTATATATGTATATTTATATATACATATATTTATATATATATATGTGTCTCTACATGCAGAGTGTGTAGTTTAATGGCCTCACGCCAACAATGTTTTAATATAAATACCAAGTGAGACCTCTTTACCAACATAGCACGTAAACAAACTTTAACGTTCATAAGAACAACTGGCTTGTATTACCTTCTGTACTGGTTTTATTAGTTAAATTTTGCTGTCATTTGACACAAAATTAACCACTTCAAAATTGCATAACCGATCACTTTAGCTGTCATTTGACACGGATCTGACCATTTCAGAATTTCATTTAAATTTCAATGTATCCATGTAAATGTGATTGACAAAACTGAACGAATAGATAGTTGCCACGTGTAAATAGTCACGTGTAATAATCCAGGTCGGCATCCAAAATGATTTCAATGGACCAGAACCAAAACCACTCCACCCACGAGCACTATCATAGCGCCAAAGACCCTATAATACTAAAACGGCTCACTCCCTATCTCTCCCATGGTAATCATATATAAATTGGAACATAATTAGTTTTCCCTGATAACATGGCACCAGTTCTGTTGGCATCACGTGTGACAAGATGTGAGAACTTCCCATGACTTCAATATAGGCCTATTTCATGTGTTCTCATATTAATTATGTATACATATACATATACATATATATATATATATATATATATATATATATATATATACATACAGTAAAACCTCCATAACCGACCACCTCCACAGATCGACCACTCCCCGATATCGATCGCTTTATTTGGGTCCCAACAATATCATTGTAACCATATTCTAACTCCCTAAACCGACCACCTCCCTAAATCGACCACTTAAAGTCGGTCCCAATGTCGGTCGATTTAGAGAGGCTTTACTTTATAAAAATATATATATATATAAAATATATATCTTTGCTACACATGTACATATATGTCTGTGCACAGTAGAATAGGGCTGTGGGAACGCGAGGGAACTCACTTTGTTTGGGAAGGGAAACGACGTTCCCTCTGTGTTCCCACGTGTTCCCACATCACTATTCCACTGTATATATATATATATATATATATATATATATATATATATTATATATAATCTATTATATACATATAAACGCTCGGAGAATTATTTATTATTTATTTATTCGATTTGGCTCGAGTTGAATATTAGCCAATCGCCGTCGTCCGGCCTCTGGCTGGGTCCTTTGGCCCCGGCGGTTGATCTCGAGACGGTCAAATCGTCACTTACCTCCAGTTTTTTGCTTAGGAAGGACCACAGTCTACCTATTACCTGTGCCTCCTTTCTCTATCGGTTCTACCTGTTGTTTCACCTGGGGCCAGTGGACGACTTCAGCACTGATGCAATTTCATCGGCGAATTGATCAGCAATAACAAGGCCGATCGCACCGACGACAGATTGACGGTATCGTGAAACTAAACCTGATTCTGCTTTCAAGGGACAGCGGACGACTAAAGCAAAATGATTTCATTTGTGTCGGTTTCGACATAGTTACTGATCGCTGATGAAAATGTGCTATTTACCGTCGAGAAGAACAATCGATCAACCTGACACTGCTAAGTTGATAACTGGGCCAGGTGTCGACTACTTCTGTCGATTATAGCAATTTAAGGACCTAGGCGTACGATAAAAGCAGGTACTTGAGTCGATCAGCTGATATAGACGGCCTCAGGACGACGTCACTGCCATACTGTAGCTTTGTCGTAGGGCCAACGGACGACGGAAGCAGAATGCTTTCATGTTGTCGATTAAACTTATTCTTTACTGGCTACTAAAAACGATTGATATGACCTATTTAACTCGCCCGACCTGTAACGGCCAAATCGAGCCAATGGACGACTTTTTTCAAATTTAACGGTCGATTGTCATTAGGAAGGACCACAGTCTACCTGCTACCTGTGGTTCCTCTCTCTACCGGTTCTACCTGTTGTTTCACCTGGGCCAGCGGACGACTTCAGCATGGATTCCATTCATCGATGAATTGATCAGCAATAACAATGCCGATCGCTCTGGAATGACAGATTGACGGTATCGTGAATAACACGGTTACTTGAGTCGATCAGCTGCTATAGACGGCCTTAGGACGACGTCACTGCCATTACTTAGCTTTGTCTTAGGGCCAACGGACGACGGAAGCAGAATGCTTCATGTTGTCGATTAAATATAATCTCTACTGGCTACTAAAAACGATTGATATACGATCTATTTAACTCATCCGACCTGTAACGGCCAAATCAGGCCAATGGACGACTTCTTTCGAATTTAACGGTCGATTATCAAGCGGGCCAATGGACGACTTGTTTATATATATATACACAAGGGCCAGCGGACGACCGAAGCAAAATAATTTCAGTTCGTTTTCAACATAATCTCTCCTGATCCTTACTGAGATCGGGCCAACGGACGACCGATGCCGCTACCATACTGTAGCGACTGTGGTTTTAACCACAAGAAGGAGGACACGGCGACCTGCTGCGACCATCAGGAACGGATGATGGTCCGCACAAGAAGTATGGCCTCGATTAAAGCTAAAGGCGATTCGGGCCAGGTGACGATGGCTATCGATGATTTATCGATTGACGAAAAGGAGGATGAAGCAAGAACTGCGATCGCAAAAATCGAGGCGGAGTTACGGTTACAGGACCTCCAAGACCGTTTGACTGACTTGCAGGCAGAGAGGGACAGAAGGAGGTCCGGTCGTCCACGGACTAGGGATGAGCCAGGAAAAGAGGACGACATGATGGAGAAGTCCACCCACAGAACTGACATTCACGTGATTCCCGAGGAGGCACGGCCAGAGGGGAAGACAAAGGATAGAGAAGACGAAGGCCACTCTTCCTATGGCCGGTCACGGAGAAGATCGAGGGAAACTGGACGACGACGACGGACAACACGCTCGCGGTCGCGGAGCGACAGCAGTGCGTCCCGACATAGACGGAGCAAGTGGGCACTGAAAAAACATACTCTGGGGGGAAAGGATGTTAGGAAGCTCAATGCCTATGAGCTAATTAATGCTAGTGCTTCCTGGTGCCTCACCATAGCGGACCTGTCCGTACAAGACTACGATTTGGAGATCCGGAAGCTAGCGGGTCCAAGTACCAGAGCGAGAGCATGTCCCACTACAGCGACCAGAACCGCAGGCAGAAGAAGACGAGCTACGGTTCAGCGACATCACGAAGGAAGTCGCCATCCGGTCCTGGGAAGCGCTCCTGCTACGCCTGGAACTCGGATGGGGGATGCGACCGCGCAGAGGACGTGTGCCGGTTTAAACACACCTGTTCTAAGTGCGGTGGGAAGGGCCACAAACGCTACAAGTGCAAGGAGTGACTGGGACAGGAACATCTCAGCGACCGGGTCGAAGCAATTTCGGTTGTACCTGAGCAAGAACCCTTATTCGCATATCATGCAGGTAGGTGGGTCAGTGGGCAAACTAGTGCCCAGCTGACTCAGTGGCCCAAGGCAGGTGTGTTGGACAGGGACTTGGTTGACAGGGAGACTGTCAACGGGGAGGTTGCTGAACTGGGTGCTAGCCAGCTTGGGGCTAGCAACTATGGGGAGTATTCGGCCCCTTGAGTAGCCAGGGGCTCGTACCCAGCGTGAGCAGGAGCAGCAATACAGGGAATGACAGTGATACACCAACCGACATTATGGCTGAGAGCAGCAACACAGTTTATGACGGAGATACCCTTGTGGACTTGGATGAGGACATGGGTGACATGACTGACAATGGAGACGGTTGTGGCCTGGACATTCATGTTGCGAGGAACGGCGAACATTCTGTGCACAGTGATACCAATGCTAATCTGATTGTTTCTTCCAACGTACAGGAGGGAGGCGTTGAGACATGTAGCATTTGGGGTACGGTTGATATAAAAGATGTTGAGGGCCGATTGCACATTTGGGATGTAGGAGATCGTATAATGGTATCTTTATCCGAGTTGATAGGTGGGAAAAAGTTCCTTTTTGAAGTATATGAATCATGTTTTCATGGCAATTGTGAGTGTACCCACTTTATTGCAGGAAATCGCTCCCAGCTTAAGCCTTGTAGATTTGTAGTAGAGCTGTTCTTTAGAGGAGATAATGATCCTGACGCTATTTTTCTATGAGTTGTCTATGGCTTCAAGGTTATAAATGATGATTGTGATATAACACCAGGGAGAGGAAGGCTAGGAACAATTGGGAGCATGATATCATTTATGAGAAGTTTCACGGAGAGCTAGCGGATGGGAACATATCCAGGGTGTGCAATCAGCCAAAATGTACACATTCGGTGTTTGTCGTACCGAAGGACGATGGCGGCGGTAGAACCGTCGTCGATTGTAGTAGACCAAAGGGCAACTCTGTAAACCAGTTCACATGAGGCATAGCCACTACTTTTAGCTACAAAACCATCGATACTGTCACAGACTGCATGGAGAAAGGAGATTTTCTATCTACAATAGACATTAAAGATGCTTACAGAGCTGTCTCCATCCATCCATGTGACAGGCCTCGTCAGGGTCTTGCCATTGCTAGGGCGCTGGCTGACGATGGAGCCTTTACCTAGACAACAGACTTAGCATGGGCCTATCCTCCAGTCCTTATATATTTTCCAAAATTTCAGATTTCATTGTCAGATGTGCTCTAAGAGAGGGAGTTACTCGGGTAATTAATTACCTCGATGATTTCTGTGTATTAGGACGGAATAAATTCGAGGCGATGGGCGCCCAGAAGCTAGTGTTAGGCATTATCCGCAGGTTTCTATGTCAGCTATAAGAAAGTGAGCCAGGCTGCCCCGCGGGTGCGGTTTCTAGGGATCATAATTGATTCCGACAAGTTAGAACTCACCCTCCCGATAGATAAATTTGACAAGATGAGACGGGTACTTGAGACAATGAGGGGTCGGAGGAAAGCTTCGAAGAAGGAGCTGGAACAGGTCGGTGGAATGCTAGCCCACTGTGCAAAGGTGATCAGGGGCGGGCAAACCTTTACGAGGAGGATATTCGATATGTCCGCAAAACTCAGGGAGGGCCACCATAGGGTTAGGCTGACCAAGGGGGTACGTGAAGACCTGGAATGGTGGATCACATTCTCTGGCCACTTTAACGGTAAGGCCAAAATTCTTGGCCACTTTACCCCCCTGATCTCTTCTTACAGTGATGCATCTGGATGGGGCCTCGGCGCTCTCCATGGTAACGACTGGTACGTCGGCTCCTTTGTCGAAGCTGATGATAGATTGTTGGCTGGCTATGTTGGCCACCACCACTCGAGAACCGAGGGCCATGTCGCTTCAGCTCATATAAATATTCAGGAGATGGCGGCGGTGTACGCAGCCTGCGAGAGATGGTCGCATAAATGGTCGGATGCAACTGTTGTTATGGTTACGGATAGTGCTGTCGTGCGGGCCGCTCTGAGCACAGGCAGATCTAGATCAACTGGGATCATGTACTATCTCAGGAGGTTGTTTTGGATGGCCGTTGAGAGGAATTTTGAGTTTAAGTCGGTTTATATTCGCAGTAGGGATAATGTCATCTGCGACTCTCTAAGCCCCCTTGACGACAGTGCTAGTAACACGAGAATTTTGAACGCTGACCCTGAAGGCGTGCTTTGCTGTAGGACTAAACTGTGTTACACTCTACTGTCTTACAGAAATATCTCAGCTGAGAAGTGAGCAAAAGGGTTATCAGGACTCAGCTTCCCGCTGGACCCTCAGAGGAAGCATTCAGGCTTCCTGATGGGGTGGGGGGTTTGACACCTATGACTTATGCAATTTACCAACAAACGCTAAAGACTTTGCTTCAAGGGCCGGTATGGATGTGGAGGATTTATCTTCACATTCCCTGCGCCGGGGTGGCTGCACCTTCTTATCCTTATGTGGTGCCACTGTGGAAGAGATCAAAGTACGGTGGGACTGGGCCTCTGGGACAGTCTACGCATATCTAAAAACCCCTTATCTGTCCGGATTATGGACGACATGAGGTCGCAGCCACCTTGTGCCTGAGACAGCTTGATTGGTTTGGGTGGTAGCCTTCGGCTTCCTTTGGCATTTATCGCTCAGCCCGGAGTCGAATAAACGATCCAACCCAATCTGCTGGTCTCCTTGTCATTCGTAGGGAAGTCTTATATTATATATAATCTATTATATACATATAAACGCTCGGAGAATTATTTATTATTTATTTATTTGATTTGGCTCGAGTTGAATATTAGCCAATCGCCGTCGTCCGGCCTCTGGCTGCGTCCTTTGGCCCCGGCGGTTGATCTCGAGACGGTCAAATCATCACTTGCCTCCAGTTTTTTGCTTTTGATTTAGGTAGGGCATTTATCGCTCAGCCCGGAGTCGAATAAACGATCCAACCCAATCTGCTGGTCTCCTTGTCATTCGTAGGGAAGTCTTATATATATATATAGATTAGTTAGACGAATCTTACCTTGGTATAGATGATGGATAACTATTGTTTTCCCGAGGTATAAGCCTCGGCTAGACGTGGGTGAGGGAGAGGTAAGCACATCCGGGTCCAGCAATCTTTACCTACTAATTCAGGATAAAATGATCTCTAATAAAATTTTTAAATAATAATGTTTCCTTGGTACAAGCAACAGTCTAGACATGGTAGGGTGTGGAGGGTGGGCCCTCACCCACGTCTAGCCGAGGCTTATACCTCGGGAAAACAATAGTTATCCATCATCTATACTAAGGTAAGATTCGTCTAACTAATCTATTTTACCTCGGTATAGCCTCAGGCTAGCCGCAGGCTAGGGAGACTTTACGTAATATCATTTTATCCTGATATTTAATTGTTATTCTCATTGTTATGTTATTTTATGGTTATGTTTGTGACATGGAACATTGTTATAATCACAATGTTTTGTGACTAGAATTATGTTCTCACCTTTTGATCTTTTAGTGCTGTAGCAGTCGTTGTGCGACACCACTGGGCTTCTCCAATCGCTTGTTGTAATGTCTAGCAAACGATCGTTCTGTCTTCCAACCTGCATGCGCTAGTATTCGCTTGACCGAAATTCCTAGCAGACGTGCCTTTGACACCATGGCTCCTCTTGTTGAGTGGGCCTTGGTGAGTTAGATTTCCTCGGGATTTTGGGAATCTGAGGCAGTCTCTGGCTGTCGAGACTAGTCCTGCTAGCCACGGTTGTGTGTCCCATTCGGGGATGATCAGGATGGCGTGCGACCGATCCATCTTTATCTTTTGTGCCACTCTGGTAATGATGTTAAAGGGGGGGAAGATGTAATAAAATTCATTTTCCCAAATCAGTGAGAATGCATCTATGTGCCAAGCATATGGTTCTGGGTGCCATGACACATATTTGTCAATTTTAAAATTATTTCTTGATGCAAATAAGTCTATCGTAGGTGACCCCCATTGTTGACAAATTTTCTTGAAAATTGTTGTGTTTAATTTCCATTCTAAGTGATCGTGAAAAACTCTGCCTTTTTGTCAGCCAGGATGTTCTGTGTCCCTGGGATATGTGCTATGGTTAACCAAATTTGATGTTGTTGCGCCCAGTTCCAAATACTTTGTGCCAAGTTATTGCATTCTTTTGACTTTGTACCTCCCATATTCCTGACATATGCCATAGCTGTAAGAATTTGAACACTATCTTTAGGTATTTTAATCAGACTTAAAAGGCCCAAGTAAATCGCTCTTAATTCAAGAACATTAATATGGTCTGATTTTTCGTCTTCTAACCATCTCCCTCCTGTCGCTACATCATTTCGATGAGCTCCCCAACCTTGTAAAGAAGCATCGGTAGTAACTACCGTGTTGGGTTGACCCATTCGAATGGGATTGGGAGAGTTGTTAATATTTTCTATCCACCAAAAGATGTCTTGAAATCCATCTTGCGAAATGCTCATTGGTCTTTCGAAGTTACCTTTTGTGCGTGCCAACGCTCTGTTCTTGTCTATTTCTAGAGACTTAATATGTGCCGCTCCATAAAGGATAGCAGGTGCAATACGAGACCATTATACCGATAAGGACGGCGACCTGTCTAATCTTTGGCCTAGATATGTCAAGCAGCTGGGAGGCCGTGTCATGAAACTTCTGTAGTTTCTGTTCCGTTAGGGATACTGTCATGGTTTTGGTGTTAATCATAAACCCTAAGCATTTTAATTCCTTATTCGGGACGAAGACAGATTTCTTGTCATGAATGTAAAAACCTAATTCTGTTAATAAATCGCACAAATCCTTAACTGCTGTTTGGCATTTGTCAAAAGACTGCCATATCAAATGAATCATCAATGTATGGGAACATTGTATGACCTATTCTAGCCATAACTGCAAAAATAGGTTTTAGTAACTTTGTAAATAGTCGAGGTGCGCAAGCTAGTTTATTAGGCATGCATGTGAACTGAAAAAGGGTACCGTCCCAAATAAATCTCAGAAATTTTCTGTGTTCTTTGCAAATGGAGACTGTATAATACGCATCTCTTAAGTCTACACTCGCGAGCCAGGCTTCCGGCGTAATTAAATCTCTCGCCGTTTCTAATGAGAACATCTTAAAATGTTTGTATGTAACCAATTCATTTAATTTAGTTAAATCCAAAATCATACGAATTTCGCCATTTGGTTTTGGCCTAGAAAAAACATTAGAAATAAACTGTCCTTCTGTGTTTTGTACTCGTTCAATAATTCTCTTTGTTTCAAAAAGAGAAACCTGATTATCAATTTGTAGTTTTTCTTCTGAGTTAAACTTATATGGGAACGGAACTCTTTTCTGTCTTGGTATTTCTATGAACGGTATTTGAACCCCTTTTACAATATCCAAAATGTCACCATCAGTTGTGATATTATACCAGTTTTGTAAACAGTTCAGGATATTGCCTGCTTTAAACTTGCTTACATAGGTCTGTGTCTCTTCGGACACCATGTTGAGGGTAGCTGTCTGTGTCGTCGACTCTACTTGGCTCCTGGCCGGGGGAACTGGGGTCTGGGTGTAAACTCCCTTTTGAATCCTCGGTTGTCGTTCCAAGCCGTGTTCTGTCGTTCTCCTCTGCCTCGTCCTCTGGGATTGAACCCGAAGGATGGACCTCCTCGTCCCGGCCTTCCTCCTCGGCGGAAGCGAAAATCCATGCGGGGGCGTCGGAATTTACTGGCGTTGTCATACTTTTTACTTCTGATGTCGGTGTTCTTAGCGCTTTTAGTGTCCACTTCAACTGCCTTGAAGAGGTGCGCAAGCTGTCCACCAAACATCTTGGTTTTATCCAGTGGCTTGCCTTTCATTGGCTTTGGTGGGAGGTAAAGTGTATATTCTTTACCATCATTGTCTGTTACTTTTTTAGACCTGGCTACTTTCTTGCCAGCATCTGTGGTCACTGACTTATAGACGTTCTCGAATCGTCGAAAAGTCATAAAGTTAGAGGCTGCGGTAAGCAACGCAATACCTTTGTCCATCACTCTGGCCAGCGACGAGAATTTATTCTCGGCTTGCATCCTGTTTGCCACGGGGGTTATAGATGTCAAAGCCTCGAGAACAGCTTTGTGGATGGTACACAACGCGTTCTCAAACCGCCGCCTTTCATCTGAGAGATGGATGCCAGCATCCATTTCTTTACTGATTGACTCGGGAACGCCTTTGATTCCCGAGATTTGTTCTGTCAACTTGTTTATAACCTCGGCGGGTTTAAGCGTATGGAAATGTCCTTTTAGCGTTTCCCTCATCATGGTTGTGGTACGCAACCTCTTTGCCTTCTCCAGTGGGCACTTCTTTTTAACTTTCGCCCCTATTCTGGCATACACACCCGCTCTTTCGGTATCTGAGTCCGACTCAGTTGAAGACGAGTCATCTGAAGAATCAGATGATGAGCCCTTCTTCTTTTTCTTCTTGGTTTTCTTGGTCTTTTTAACCCGCTTCTTACTGGCTTTGGTGAATTCATCACCTGAGCTGCTTCCGACTCTTTTACGCTTTTTCGGTTTCGGTTTCGGAACCTCGAAAGCTGATTCCGTATCATCCTCCGACAAGTCTTCCCAATCATCATCTGGGATGGGAGAAGAAGCCCGTGTCATGGACTGAATGTTTTTGTATTTTCGGTCCATAATTCTGATAATCTTTTCTTCTAAGTTCAAGCACTGTAAGTCATCCTCCTCGCTGTCCTTATCCGAAGGGCCAGCTCCTGGCTGTGGAGACGGTGGGCCCGTCTGTGGAGGCGATGAAACGTACCCTGAGGGCACGCGACCTTCTGCCGCTGCCGGCGAAGCCTTGTTTCGCTTGGTGGCCATCGGTTTCTGTAACCAAAAGAGTTACTTAATACCGGTATCATCTCAACATGAACACAATGTGAACCCCAGATTCTGGGTTGAGGTATTATTATGGTAAAGAGGAACGTATTTACACCGTTCTCTATACAGGCGTTAAGCTAATGGTATGCCGTAGGTTTTATCGGTAGTGACACCAACCATACGGAGGGGCGGCCATTGGCCCGCCCGCTCTCTCTGTTTCGTACACTTCTCCCACCAGCGGCATTCTGCGCCAGCAAGTTGAAGAAAATATTACGAAACTCGGAGGCTCGCCTCAAAAACCGGTCTGGGGAGTCTATAAAAGAAACCCAGGATCATCCCCAACAAAACCCTCTTTGGGGTTCGGAGGAATTTCCTTAGGAGATGCAACTCGGGTTAACATCTCTGCCTGTCTGTATACAGGTTTCGCTATATCAAGCGGTATCGGTTTCGGTTCTCAACATGAGCGTTGTTCTATCCTTGTGTTTTTTGAACACCCAAAACAAGTCCAAATTGGACCTGAGAAAGTTCTAAACTTCCATAATGGGATGCTATAAACCATCCTTAAGAAGTTTATCGCAATTTCTCAATACTTACAGTTAGTTAAAGTGTTGTAGTAGTTAAATCCTGCCGGAGCAGCTCAGCGAACGTCCTCCCGCTGTGAGCTGCTTATGCTAATTGCTGGACCCGGATGTGCTTACCTCTCCCTAGCCTGCGGCTAGCCTGAGGCTATATACCGAGGTAAAATATATATATATATATATATATATTAGTGAGCCTCACGAAAATGGGCCAATCGGTGGTCAATTGAAGATGTCGGCGTCACAATTCTTAAAAGTGTAGTGCATTTCTTTGTTTCATATTAAATTATCCGAGAAACAAATAAGGTTGTTGTATTTTCTCGACCTTTACATTCAGGATACATTTAAGGAATTTCCAACACCTCTGTCAATGCTAACCTATAATTATACCGATCGACACCGACATCCAATGATCGACGCTGACAACTTTAACAGATGTCGGCATCGCAATTCTTAAGGTGTAGTGCATTTCTTTGTTTTATGTTAAATTATCCTAGAAACAAATAAGGTTGTTGTATTTTCTCGACCTTTACATTCAGGATAAATTTAAGGACTTTCCAACACCTCTGTCAATGGTAAATTATAATTATACCGATCGACGCCGACATCCATGCTAGACGCCGACAACTTTCCCCAATTGGCTTCTTTTTGTGATGCTGACTCATATATATATATCTATATATATATATATATATATATATATATATATATATATATATATATAGTATCAGGGCGGCATCCTTTCACGTCAAAACAACCCATTATTTGTTAATATGAAGAAGACATCTGACTATGGCATTCGAGGGAAAGGACCTGAAATCAATAGCACCTAGAGTACAAGTCAATTATTAAAAGACTGTACTGCAAGCCTATAGACCTATTTCATATGACGTCAGCGTGGGTATTTATATCAGTGCGCACGCTCTTTGGCTGCAGGATGACACACCGTCACATTGCAAACTTAATGGCTATGAGCAATCTTCATACAGAAAAAGTGAAATATCTCTAAAACTACACCACCTAGAAACAAAGCGTTTGGCAGACAAACATACAACATGCTTAACAACCAGATTATATTAAAATTATAAGGTTAGGGTTCTGGATTCCTATTAACTTTGAATAAAATTGACATTTTGCACGAGGCGTATGGGCAAACTCAATGCATTGTCAATGGACGTGAGCAATCTTCTTACAGAAAAAGTGAAATATCTCTAAAATCACACCACCTAGAAACAAACCACTTGGCAGACAAACATACAACATGCTTAACAACCAGATTATATTAAATTTATACGGTTAGGGTTCTGAATTTCTATTAATTTTGAATAAAACTGACGTTTTGCACTGCGCATATCGGCAAACTCAGTGCATTGTCAATGGCCGTGAGCAATCTTCTTACAGAAAAAGTGAAATATCTCTAAAACCACACCACCTAGAAACAAAACGCTTCGCACACAAACAGATAACATGCTTAACAGCCATATTATATTAAATTTATACGGTTTGGGTTCTGGATTTCTATTAATTTTGAATAAAACTAACGTTTTGCACTGCGCATATCGACAAACTCAATGGCAGTGTGCCTTCGTTCTGCAGCCAAGCTGCACACGCATACACAATGTTTGTAAACATTGAAAGGGTTCTATATATCCATCCACAAAGCGGCAGTAAAAACACCTTTAATTTCAATAGAACTAAAACGATCGTAGTTCATAGATCATTAATTCTTGACTTAGATGAAAGTTCACCAGAAAATTAATTTTGAAAGTAGGGGATATTATACGCTTGTTTGTTTGTTGTTGTTTTACGACTTAGCAACATAACTCACATTCACATGTGAGTAGATTCAATATATATATATATATATATATATATATATAATATATATATATATATATGGATAGTGATAAGCCCCTTATGGCGTGGTGGGGGATGGGGTCCCCATCTGGGGTGGTGGGGGAGGGGGGTCCCAGCATGCCCTGCTCTCCCCCCCCCCCTCCAGCCCTTGCGCGGGGGCCGCACATTCCATACGCTCGGAATATATATATTGAATGTTCATAGTAAAACCTCTGTAAATACACCGACCATAGGACCAACTTTAAATGGTCCATTTAGGGAGGTGGTCGGTTTAGGGAGTTGTTGTTTTTTTATCGGCACAATGGTATATTATATGGGCGATCGTTTCAGACCCAAATAAAGCAATCGGAATAGGGCAGTAATCGATCTGTGGAGGTGGTCGGTTAGAGAGGTTTTACGGTACATAATATATGGCTCATATAGAGCTTGTTATAATCCAAGTGTAAAGTCGTCGTCTGGCAGCTGCAGTTGTGTACGCAGGCTAATAGGAAATCAATACAGGCAATGAGAGAGAAAGGAAGAGTATAAAGAGTGAAAGAAGAGTGAGAGCTTGCACGCTCAGGGTTATTATTATATAGTGCTACATGGATCTGATATGTCATACCGCCTGACCATGCTCTCCAATGAACAACAAGCATTTCTAGGTCCACCAATGAACAGTAAGCATTCTTGTGTCACCATGGCTACTGTGATCTACCCACCACCACCATGCCTTGTGGCTGCTTGGCCTGCACCTGCCCTGCTGTGTGTGTGTGTGGTGATCCGTGATTAACAGTTGGGGGGGAGGGGGTAGTGAGTATAGCTCTTGAGCCCCTTCCTCACTAACAATAGTGCCCCTGTCACACTATCTATTTAATACACAATGACTATGAACCACAAGTGAAGAGTTGCCAGCAACTACATAAATACATTCATGCACCTGGCCCTATACATCATTTACCTTTATAGACCATTTGTAATCCTTTATAGACCAGTACACATTCCCCACCAATGCGTTTTATCGGAATATTTTACACAAGGTTATGAACCAAGAACAAATTCCTTCTGTGTGACTGACGCCGTGATGGGCAGTGTCGGTTGTAAACTAAAGCCGGGTGGGTGGGGGGGGGGGGGGGGCACTCCACCAGTCAGCGCATTAGGAGGATACATAATATATATAATAACCATGTATTCCCCTCTGGATATTTATACTTGTATAATGAGTTATACATCATACATATATTAGGTGGGGCACAAAGCAGGCGATATACGTCTATATATGTTATATATGTTATATATGTGTATATATATAATATGTTGTAGGTTACAATATTAATCTGTTAGCAAGGAGGGGTGATGATGAGAAATTGTGTATTAATATTTTGGTCTTCCCCTTTCAACTTTCAGAAATGGCTGACATGTGGGTAAACACATTGCGGTTGGCACTTGCTTATTCACATATGGACATATATACATTATATATAATCTATTATATACCTATAAACGCTCGGAGAATTAATTATTATTTATTAGTGTCGATTCTAACTACTGAATATTGGCCAATCGGCGTCGTCCGCTGTCCCCTGCTGCGCTGCTGCGGCCCTCGACGCGGCCCGATCGGTTTGAATCGTCACTTGCCTCCTGTTTTTTGCTTAGAAAGGACCACAGTCTACGTGCTACCTGTGCTGCCTTTGTTTACCTGCGCTACCTGTTGTTGTACCTGGGGCCAACGGACGACCTCAGCTGATTCCGTGAACACTGCCAACAATAACAAGGACGATCGTTCCTGAATCACAGAATAACGGTATTGTGCACACAACTAAACCTTATTTCTACAGGGACAGCGGACGACTGATGAAAAATATTTCCATGTTGTCGATTTCCAAATAGACTGATCGACGTTGAAAACGCTTGGTTTTGCTCAAATACTTATCGATCGTTAAGAACTGCATACTCGGGCCAACTGACGACGATAGCAGTCGGTTCACAGTTACTTACATCAATTGCATATTAATATTATCGACGAGCATTTGAATCTTGTCGATTTATTTGTATAGATTTGAACCTGCTCCGTACTTAACGGTCGTTTGCCGTTAAGCCGATCGGGCCAACGGACGACTCGTTCGATTTTGCAAGTTAACGGACGATTAAAGCACTCATACTCTACGGTCGTTCACCACAAATCGCCCGATCGGGCCAACGGACAACCCGTTCGTTTCTGCAAGTTAACGGACGATTAAACCGTCCATACTCACTGGTCGATTTCGTCATTGACCACTGATCGGGCCAACGGACGACGGAGTGATCGACTGGGTCGACTTTTCGGGCCAACGGACGACCATGATAAACTTTGCATAACGGACGACCG
>CM059191.1:1595475-1612745 GCA_030323885.1 Branchipolynoe longqiensis | reverse complement strand
GGTTGCTTACTGTTGCACAATCACATGGTCCTTCCAAAAAAAGCTTGTTTTATTTAACGACGCCTTTAGACACACCAATTCTTTATCATTGCCTATTGGACGTCAAACATATGGTCATTCTGTCATATTTCTTGGGAGGAAACCTGCTGCTGCCACATAGGCTACTCTTTCCGATAAGCAGCAAGGGGTCTTTTATATGCACTTTCCCACAGACCGGACAGTACATACCACAGCCTTTGATGAACCAGTTGTGGACCACTGGCCCAAACTGCAAATGGGTCGATAGGATGACCGACACCTTCACAGGTGGACACGCAACCACCTGAGCTATGTCCCGCTCTTCAGTCCAGCCATATTTTAAAATAAATATATTAACTTAATCACTGTTAATCACTATGACCTGTTTTACTTTAGTTTAGAGTATCTTTGATTATACATGCTAATCTATGGAGGTTTTTTTTCTAAACTGAAAAGATTCCAAATAAATTTTGCATTCACGCTGAAATGGTAGACAGAGTAGGTTTGCATGACTTACACTGTAGTGACAGGTCCTTTGACTTATTATTCTTTCTATGCAGCAATACCTGTTTAATAGGTGTGCGGGTATCTAAACTGGATATATAGGAGCAAGTCTGGACAAAAGTTAAAGTTTCGAAGAGTGGGTTTTCTTTCATCAAATTATTCCACTTGACTGTTGGTGATCAGATGAAAACAGGTGTTTTTAGTGTTCTATGATCATCTCTTATGTAGTCAGTATTTTACGTGTTTTTTTTCTTCTAACCTGCTAACAACTGTGGCCTGATATATGGCGACTCAGAGGAAACGATCAATAATCGTGAAATCGATTGGCTCGCATTCTACTCCAACTGACGAATAACAAGGTAATGCCGAAGTTGCTTCAAATCCTGAGCCATATCCCAGTTTGTTCTGCCAACATCATAATAGAAAGAAAATAAATAGGAACAAAAAAACTTGTTTTATTTAACGACGCCTCTAGAACACATTGATTTTTATCATTGGCTATTATACATATTTCTGACATATTTCTTTGGACAAAAACCTGCTGCCGCCACATTGGCTACCCTTTTCGATAAGCAGCAAGGGGTCTTTTGTATGCAATGTCAGAATAGAAGTCACCTGCGATTGCCCAGCTCAATTGGACTGTTGCTGCTAGCCTAGCCATGGGTGGGACAGTCGGCCATCGGGGCCCGTATGCATGAATCGGTGTTAGGGCCGTAACCGCGGTTTGGCTAGCTCCACACGGCTAACGGTGGAAAATCCGTATGCATCAATCGGTGCCAGCGCTATCCGGCGACCGTAGCCTAGGCTAAGCTACCCCAGTTTCAAATCAAGTTTAACTGCAAGCCGTGCCGGTTAGTGTGCCGGCCGCCGATATATTAGAGCCAAATCTATTCAATGCTATCATATTTAACAGATTTACATACGCAATAAGTGAAATTTAATCAAATTAACCCTAAAATCGAACCATTATTAACGCTCCCGCCGCATTGGCGGCGTTATTCATATTGTCGAATCGACGAATGTAAAGTAAACAAATCGCCGCCGCCGCATCGACGTCGATATCCATACTGTCTAACTTCAACTAAACATGGCTGCTGCCACCACCACCGTATTGGTGGCAATATATTACAGCCAAATCTATTCAATGTGATCATATTTGACAGATTTACATACGCAATAAGTGAAATTTAATCAAATTAACCCTAAAATCGAACCATTATTAACGCTCCCACCATATTTGGCGGTGTTATTCATATTGTCGAATCGAGGGAATTCCCAAATCTATAAATAACTTCACGGTTAGCTACCCGCCCCGGCTTGGACATTGGTGCATATGGCTTGACCTAATTAACCAAGGCCCTCCTAGCCGCGGATAGCTACCCCAGAGCTAGCATGTAGCACCGGCTAAGCGTAATACCGATTCGTGCATACCGGCCCAGGACTGTTCTTGCTAGCGTGCTGCCACCTGTTGATACTTCTTATTGATAGGGGTGGGCGTAGTTGAGAGTGCCACCATGTGGTAGTAAGGTTCATAATGACTATTCATACATGCATACAGGGGCGTATATATGATATGTATATATACAAATATACATATGAGCCCCTATATATAAAATAAAATTTAATACTGGCTACGGTAAAGAAGGATGGATAGAGGCAGGAGAGTAGTTGTGGGGAACCTTTTATATTTTTGCTGTGAAGGCCCTTGGCCGGGCAAAATAATAGCCCAACCTATACAAAGCTAAAATCCAGTGCTGCAGTGAGTCGAGTACAAACGCAAATGGGCGCATAATTTCAAATTGTGGTTAATTCGGCGGGAAAGCCGGTGCTGACCGCTGGATGCTATTCCGCACACTTCGAGGGATGCCTTTGTTCCGGCTCCTCCAACATGTAACCTTTTTTGATAGTTTAAGTGTTCAACAGCAACTCTGAGACAAAGTATTTCTAACTCTTCTCTGCACCTGTATGGAATATGTATGATTCTCTAGGAGCTCATGGACGATGGAACCAGTGGAGTGTAGTTGTCGTGGTGTTTCTTCCAGCAATCACGCACCGACTAGCTGTATTATCGCCCCATGTGCGTGACAGCTCCGTTGGTTCCTCCGATGCGACGTTTGCTTGAAAACTCGCAATAAGTTATGGAAATAAGTCACACGATGCTTTATAAAGACCTTTAGGAGGTCTTGTGCGAATTTGGTAACTGTGGCGAACAGATTACCAGAATTATCGGCGTGAAACCGCTGAGTTTTCCGGTACGCTAGATATGTCAGTCGCCATTGTTACTGTTGTCGACCTTACTGGCTCGATTATCGCTATTGTATTTTAGCGCCATTATCCTGCTAAAACCCAAGAATGGAGGATACAAATTATGATGGTAATCAGGCCACGAGGGCCAGCCGCTACTGGATGTCGCGTCGGTCGAGCTCTCGTCACTTTTGGATTAGCTATCGCGAGAGAAGGACGTCTACACGCTGCGCGGCACTCAGATGCCGGCAGCGGCTGATAGGATATCTGCGGCTGATAGGATAACAGTCCCGGTAAGAATAGGCCTACGGGCCAGGCCTACGGGCCAGGCCTACGGGCCAGACCTACGGGTCCCTCACCTCTGCGTTACGCGCGGTCAGGCTTGCCTGTACCGGAGATTGAACGTTACCAACGGGCGTACGACCGGGTAACTGATGCCTACGAGCATCCATCACTGCAGTGGTGAGGCCTACGGACAAGGCCTACGGACCAGGTCCCTGACCTGGCCACGGGACTCACCCTCGGGCCCCTACAACCTCTGCTTAGCGCGGTCAGGCTCGCCTGTACCGGAGGTTTGTCAGACCTGCGTGCCTGGCATGGGCCGAGGGCCAAGGGAACCAGGGTTTCCACGAAGTACGGAGTACGGAGCCGGAGGATCCGGTTCCGCCTTCCCCCACCCCCCCGGCCGCCCTAGCTCACCTACAGCCACTACCGGCTCTACGGTGGGGCAGGGGGGGGGGAGCAGGTACCAGCCGACCGACCAGGGGTCAGGGCACGGTCAGGAGGTACGAACAGGTGGGACGCCTCTCAGGGCGTGGCCACTGCAGCCAGAATAGGAGGCAGGGGCGTAATTTAATTAAAAACCTCCTGAGGGGAGCAGCGCACCATCAAAAGGTGGCCGAGCACCAATAACGGCTGACTCTAACATGGCTCACCGCATCTCACGCACGCCCTCACCGGCAGCCTCCAACGGCTACCGTAGCAACGAAGGCGAACAGGCAGCCAGTATATTGACGGAATTCATTGAGCGAGCAGAGAGGAGAAGGATGGATTCACCCTCAGAGGCCCTGTACGTACCACTGCCGCACGAGTCGGATACTAACTCGGAGGCAGACATGGAGATGACGGACACCGGTGCGGAAACACCGACACGGGACGAGCAAAGATATCCGGCCGCCGCCGGGAAGCCACCACCATTACCAGGAGCGTGACTGATACTGACAGCAACGGGAGAAGGCTGGTGCTAGCGGCCACGTCTCCGACGTACACACCGCCCCCAGTAGGAGGCCTACGCAGAGGGCTGAGGATCGTCGTGGCGGATCTGTCAACTACGTTCAGCCCACCACCAGATCCAGCATGCGGGGATCAATGGAGAGGACCGGACTACGTACCCACCCCGATTGCAGAGCTAGAGCGCTTGGAGGCGCGAAAGCGAGAACTGCAGGAGGAAATACGTAACAGAAGGGCGGGTTACTCAATAAACTGGTCGCAGGGCGAGTCACACGGATCCTCACCACCAACACTGGCAGAAGGGGGTGAGCTACCTTCAGGCGAGCATGTCCACAGGCCCAGACCTTCGGCATTCAACACACCCAGAAGGGAAGCAAGAGCACCCACACCGGTAAACACACCACCACCGCCCTATAGGGTCAGGACACTGGGGCCAGTAGCGGCTCCACAACAAGCGCACACGGACACGCCTGCCCAGGCTGTATCGGGTCAGCACGAGGTCACACGGGAACCCGAGGGTACGGGCTCATACTTGGAACAGTTCATACCGACGGAAAAGGCACCATTGGATGCGGAGTGCGACAATCTTGCGGACAATACAGCAAAATTGCTGAAGGCACTATGGAACAATCCGGTGACCAAAACGGAGCTTACAGAGATCTACACAACGCTGCCAAGGCCAGGTAACGCGGAAGTGCTCCAAAAAACCCGGATGAATCCGGAAATCGAACACATACTTCAGCAGCGAGTCAGGGACAATGATGCGGCGCTAGCGGCAGCCCAGTGGGGCGTGCAGTATGCGGCCAGGCCACTAACAAAAGCCCTGGATGGGATAGAGACTGGCAGGCCACTGTTCAAGAAGGAAATGTCGGAGGCGCTGGTTACCACACTGAAACTACTAGCGCGCACAAGCAACACGATACTGGGCCTCAGACGGGACAATGTGCGTCCCACTCTACAGGCCCAGATCAAAACACTAGCAAAAAAAGAAGGAGATAGGGGATTCAAGTACCTCCTGGGAGAGGACCTGGCGGCACAGGTCACCACTCTGGAAGCAAACCAGAAAACTGCGAATGCCATAGTGCGGGGTAATGGCAGGCACTACACGAGACCGGATCGCAAACAGGGAAACTTCAGAGGCGGCCAGGGGAGAGGCCGCATATGCCAATATCTCCCTCACAGCAACTCTCAGTATTCCGCACGCCACAGGCAGGACCACCACCGACAAAGCGGAGGAGGACAGACAGTAAACAGACGGTAAACAAAGTGAGTAAAAGCTCCAATAACTTTGAAGCAGGGGGCGTGACCAAGAGAGCTGGGGAATGGGAGAAGGTTACTGACAATGAGTGGGTAAAACGCATGGCAAAGGGCATCAAGATTGAAATCACTACCCTACCAGGCCAAACAGTAGAGCCAAAGTCAGACAGCAAAGGGAATGATAATATATTAAGCGAGAAAATATTAGAAATGTGCGACCAAGGGGTGATAGAGCCGGTGGAGCGCACCGAATGCGCCTTTGTGTCGCATCTATTCCTAAGGCCTAAGAAGGACGGCGACTTCCGCCCCATACTCAATCTATCAAAATTAAACGTGTGTATAATCTACTGACATTTCAAAATGGAACAATTAAACACAGTGATGCGGCTAATAACAAAGGGGGCGTGGCTCGTGAGCATTGACATCTCCCAAGCATACCATAGCATAGAAATCAGGGAGGCAGACAGGGATCTGCTGCAATTTAAACACGGGGGGAACAGATATCGTTTCAGAGTCCTCCCAAACGGTTTAAGCTCGGGGCCCAGGGTTTTCACGAAAATTATGAAGGCCGTAATAAGCCACCTAAGGTCACAACACCATATACTATTATGCTTCTACATAGATGATACAATACTGATAGGTAGCACTGAAGCAGAGGTGAACGAGGCAGTAAGAGTCACGCTAGGACTACTAACAACATTAGGGTTCACAATAAACAAGGAAAAGTCGGTGCTACAACCGATGCGGGAGCTGCAGTTCCTGGGTTTCCGAATTAATACAGAACTGATGAGGGTAGATCTGCCTAGGAAGAAATGCGGGGAATTGATCGAATTTGCCAGACAGGTACTACACGAAGAAAACCTGAAAATTAAAACATTTGCAGCTTTGATCAGGAAGCTAGTGGCCACTGATCAGGGCAACAAATGGGCCAGGATAAAGTCAAAATCAATGGCTAGGGCCCTCAACTGGAACTTAAGGGACAGTAACGGGAATTACGATAAGAAATGCACGCTCACACATAGGGTGAGGGAAGCCATTAGATATTGGATAGAGAACCTAGAACTGACCAGGAGAGAATAGAAAACAACACCAGTTGACGTGTGCGTCTACACAGACGCCTCATCACACAGGTGGGGCTTTTACAGCCAGACACATCACTTACACTATGGGGAGCAATGGGACGAAACAGTCAGTGAAGACACACACATAAACGTTTTGGAACTAAGAGCAGTAAGATGCACTCTAGAGCACCTGGGAGAGAAATTACAGGGAAAACATGTAAGAATATTCGCAGACAACACCACAACCGTAGCATGCATAGGTAAAGGGGGATCCGCGAGATCAAAGACATGCCAGCAAGAGACAGAGGAGATATGGGAAATCACCGAGAAAAATAACATTACAATATCCATTAGATTCTTTCCGGGGGTGGAAAACACCGAGGCAGACTGGGCATCGAGAGCATTCACGGATGCGGGGAAATGGACGCTAGACGATAATACAGTCAATAACATATTTAACAGACTGGGAAAGCCCACAGTGGACCTTTTCACCTCCAGAGTGAACCGAAAGCTAGAACAATATGTCACACGGGAATATGATAACCAGGCAAGGGGCACAGACGCACTATCACTGAACTGGAAGGATATTAACGCTTATGTCTTTCCGCCTTTCAGCTGCCTGTCGAGAGTGATCAGCAAGATCATACGGGAACAACCGAGGGGGATCCTAGTAACACCGGAATGGCCAACACAGCCCTGGTACCCGCTGCTCCACAAGTTGAGAGGCTACACTTCATCGTGGACCATCCCGATCAAGCCAGGTACGCTGTCACTCAAGGGGAACGAGGGGAAGCGATTTCCCCTGACGAACAACATGCAACTGAGGATAACACCACTCTAGGCGGCATGTTCGAATCAATGGGGATGAACAGGGCAGCCGCCCACATGCTCACGGCTTCCTGGGCAACGTCCACCCAAAAACAATACACGTTAGTCCTAAGGAGGGGGGTGGCACACTGCGAGGAGCATCGGATTAACCCAAGGAGCCCAACAATACAACAGGGCATAGCCTACCTCCAAACGCTGTTCTCGGGAGGGGCAGCACGCAACACGATCAACACGGTCAGGTCACTGCTGTCCACCTTTGTAACAGTAGGAGGGGTGCCTTTCGGAGAGCATCCATTGGTGAACCGGCTTCTCAAAGGGATAGGCAACCTGAAACCGACCAATCCCAAATACACTACAATCTGGGACCCAAAACCACTGTTAAGCTTCCTACAGGGGTGGGGGCCGACAGAGCTACTGACGGTGGAAAGACTCAATAAACGAACACTGTGCATATTTCTACTGGCAACAGGCCAACGCCTACAGGCACTGGGTCTTATGAAAAGATCGGACTTTACGTGGGGACAAGGGGAGTGCACATTGAAATACACCACAAAACTAAAATCAAACGATCCCAGCAGGAACCCGTAATACTGAGCTTCAAGAAGTACGAGGTACCAGAACTATGCGTATACAGCCACCTAAAGACATATGTGGAGAAAATCGAACTCAAGGCGGCGGCACCTGCGGTGTTCGTGACGACCAGGCCACCTCACGTAAAGGCGGCACAAGACACACTAACTAGGTAGGTGAAGGGTACGATGGCAGAGGCGGGGGTAGATATGGGGGACTACACCCCCTACTCATGCAGACACACCACAACGAGTGCGGCAGCGAGAAAACAGGTACCACTGGCCACTATCCTGCTAGCAGCAGGGTGGTCGGGGGAAGGAACTTTCAGGAGATTCTACAACAGACCGGTCAACAATAACCACCGACAAACCTGATCCCAGACATCTGTGACAAACCTGATCCCAGACATCTGGGAACAAGGCAAAAACAATTGAGACAATGTACATTATTTATCCCAGAAAGGTTAACAATCTAGACCAGAGGGCCACTAAGATTAATGTTAAACATGAAGCAACTAAATATGTGATAGACTTAAGAGTCACCTGTTAGCAGATTATAACAAAATAAAAAGCACTAAGCAACAAACTAAGGTGTGGAAAATTTGCTTAATCACATGTGACTAACAATGCACTAACAACAACGACACAACGATTCCAGAACAACAGCCGCAATACAAAGTAGTGGCTGGCCCTCGTGGCCCGATTACCATCATAATATATAATTCTGCTAATTTATGCAGCAGAATAGGAATTATTATGGTAAGAAAGAGGCCACGAAGGGCCAGCGGCCCACCCTATCATTGTTAACACCGCCCTACACAACTGTTTTCCAGGAATCGAAACTACAAAAAATGACGAGAGCTCGACTGACGCGACATCCAGTAGCCGCTGGCCCCTCATGGGCTCTTTCTTACCATAATAATTCCTATTCTGCTGCATAAATTAGCAGAATTATATATTCTTGTGTAGATTTGGTTCCTACAAGTTCATCAAACGAAAAAATTTGTAACAGAATGGATACCTGTGTGGACATCGATGACTTGATATCCACTGCGCCAACGCACATACTGACCTTATTGTTGCTAAACCGTTGAATTCTCCGGTACGCCAGATTTGACAGTCGCCATTTTTTTTATTGTTGTCCGACCTTACCGGCTCGATTATCGCTATTGTATTTAGTGTCATTATCGTGTTGAAACCCAAGAATGCTGGAGGATACAAATTCTGCGAGATTTGGTTCTTACAAGTTCATCAAACGAATAATATGCGCTTGGTGGCGCTTTTTGAGTTAAACAGTACATTTTCTGAATTAAACGTGCGTGGCTGTACGGCGCTGTGACCGCCATGTCACATTTAAACCACCGCCTCTCCTCTGATCATACTTGGATGGGTACCACCCAGGATTATGAATTAAACATGCGTGGTTTACGGCATTGCTGACTGCCACATCACATTTAACTAACTCAACAAGCGTCATTACCGTGCTGAAACCCAAGAATGCTGGAGGATATGGATTCTTGGGAGATTTGGTTCTTACAAGTTCATCAAACGAATAATGTGTGCGTTTAGGCCCGAAACCCAAGAATGCTGGAGGATACAAATTCTTGCGGAGACTTGGTTCTTATGAGTTCATCAAACGTGTAATATTAACAATTATCGGCGTTAAACCGTCAGGTTTCCGGTACGCTAGATTGGCAGCCGCCATTGTTGATGGCGCTCGGACCTTCCCGGCCCGATTGTCGGGACTGTATTGTGGCGTCGGTGTTGTGTTAAAACCCCAGAATGCTGGGGGATACAAAGTCTTGTGTAGATTCGTTCCTACAAGTTCATCAAACGAATAATCTGTGCGTTTAGTGGCATCTTTCGAGTTAAACGAGTATATTTTATGAATTGGACATACATGAGTTACGGCGCTGCTGACAGCCGTATCACCTTCAAACCACCGGCTCCCGCCTGATCATAGTGACAGTGCGTTAGTGATACCACCCGAGGCACCCACATTACGACAGAAAGTCTGTAAACACCTTTGACCTGAATTGTTCTCAAAAGTGACAGGGCTTGACTTAATCTAAGAGCCTACGTTGCCTTGTTGGATGTGTGGGGTGACTCTTCTTTCTAGGATGCACCCCATCTCCGGTGCTGACGGCATCATCATGACACCACCTGAGGCAGCTACACCACACGGGAGGACTATGGGGATTCAAACCTGACCCCCTGGATCTGACACACATCAGGTGCCGCGTCGCTCCCTACTGTTTGGCCGAGCGACCTGGAACCTGTGCGAATGTCATAAAAACGGTTTAATGTGTTACTGCTGCAGGGATACCCCCACCTGCTGTTGAAGCTGGTTCCTGGGGCCCAACACGGGGCCTTGCATGGGCACTGGCCACCAGCGCGGGGAGCTAGCCGTCCACTGTAGACGTTCACATCGAAAAAATCTGTGCAAACATCGGTGATCTGAGATGTGTTTAGGCAGTGGTAACTGGATACCTGTGTGGACATCGATGACTTGATGTCCGCTAGGCCAACGCACATACCGGCACTGAGTCTATAAATACCAGCCATGTGGTGTCTCTGTTGGTGTGGACGACTTGTTGTCTGCTAGGACAACACACAGACTTGCACTGAGTCCATAGACATCAAGGATGTGATTTCTGTGTGAAATTGACATTGATATTGCATCATAGCAACATCACCCACGTCAACCTCATCAAACAAGCTAGTGACCATACTATTGTCAACACTCACCCCGGCCATCAATGTGTGATGTGGTCACTATGACCATGATGTAACCCACGTCCATGGCATCACCCACGTCCAAGACGTCACCCGTGTCCATGAGGCCACCCACATCACTGTCAGCAATGATGTCACCCACGTCCACAAGATCACCCACATCATCACCCATGTCACCCACGTCACCCAAGCCAAAAAATGATGCCAATGACATCACCCATGTCCATGGCACCACCCACATCACTCTCGCCGGTGATGTCACCCACTTTCAAAAGGTCACCCATGTCACCCACATCACTTAAGCCAAAATGACACTGACGGCATCACCCATGTCCATGATGCCACCCGCATCACTCTCATCGGTGATATCACCCACGTTCCAAAGGTAACCCACGTGACCCACCCGCATCACTCTCGTCGGTGATGTCACCCACGTTCCAGTCATCACACGCGTCACTCATGTCCATGAGGTCACTCCGACCATGGTGTGGCCCACGTCCACGGCATCACCCATGTCCAAGACATCACCCATGTTCATGGCGCCACCCACATCACTCTCAGCAATGATGTCAACCATGTCCACAAGGTTACCCACGTCACTCGCGCCCACATGTTACCCGCGTCCACAGTGTCACACATGGCCATGGCGCCATCCACATCACTCTCGGCAATGATGTTATAATTTCAAATTGTGGTTAATTCGGCGGGAAAGCCGGTGCTGACCCCTGAATGCTATTCTGCACACTTCGAGGGACGCCTTTGTTCCGGCTCCTCCAACATGTAACCTTTTTTTACCACACCCACTCAGCCTCTTTTTAAATAGGCTCGGCTCGGGGCTCCCCCTTGGTGGCTTCGAACCCGTGACCTGCACTGCCCTCTGCTGAGATGTAGGAGGTTGCCTCAATGAATTAACTAACTATGACATAGAACTACCCTAAAATTGACTAAGATTGTATAAGAGTGTTATGTGAATAAAACCTCCATTTTCCAAACTGATATCGCTCTCCGGCTTTCCTGTCCGAATTAACTACCAGCCGGGCCAGAGCCCTAGTCACGGGTTAAAACACTGGCACTATTACCTTGAGCTGGTCTTCAGCAGTCTTATCCCATGAGTCACCAACAATACAAAAAGGTAGTTAATAACGAGGTAGTTAATAATCCGCTCAATGACCTTCGATTTTGCACATCTTATGATAAAATTTGATATTTTTGTAAATATGAATGGTCTTGAGGCAAGGCCCATTGAGAATCTACGATATATACCTCTCTATCTTCATCCTTCAGCCTCCATTTCAAATCCTGCCTTAGACGATCGTTAGGATGAATTTGAACTGCCCTATAGGCGTATTTTATGTCAATCGAGGACAAATTAATAGTCTCCCACTCCAGGACGTCAATTACATTATCAACAGTCAAATATTTAAATTTCTTGGCGATCTCACTAGTTGCTGAATTAACCAACTTACCACGTGGTCTACTACAGTCGATGACCACCCGGTGTTGCGGTTTCCCAGGGACACCAGTTTGCGAGGGACACATAGCTTCTGCACATGCGTCAAAATCGAACAGCATCATCACTAACCTTATAAATTTAATATAATGTTTTTTGGTAAAGATGTTTTCTATATCTGTACCAAACAATTTGTTTCTAGATGGTGTAATTTGAGAGATATTTGACTTCTTCTGTATTTTCTGTATGCACATTGCTCACGACCATTGACAATGCCTTGAGTTTGACGGTACGCGCAGTGCAAAACGTTAGTTTTATTCAACATTAATAGAATTCAAGAACCCTAACCTTATAAATTTGATATAGTCTTTATGGTAAAGATGTTTTCTATATGTGTACCAAGCGATTTGTTTCTAGATGGTGTCATTTGGGAGATATTTGTTCTGTATGAACATTTGCTCATGGCCGTTAACAATGCATTTGAATGGAAGTGTTCCTGGCAAACTGGTGTCCCTCGGAATCCGCATCACCAGCCCTCTCCCCCATCGTTGGGGACAACAAACATGGAATGCACACATTGAGGTTTGTAATCGACACAAGAGATTACACCTTGGTCCAGTTCAGCGGACAACTTAGTTCCAATTAAATCACGTTCCCATTTCGACAAGCGCTTACTATTTGGATTTTTGTACGCTGTGTCGAAATCAGCATTTATAACCTTAAATTCTAAAAATATGCCACGCAATATATAATAGGCATCAAGATCGGCATCGCCCCTGAAACACAATTCAGCGAAAAAACTACAACGTTTTGAATTGACAGTCAGTACCATCCATATTGTAAACACACGAGCACATGTGATATATGCGTAATAGACGTCTAGACCTGTGGGTAATATATGTTAACGATATGCAGAGTTGGGGACAAAGAGATATGCAAATGAGATGACGTCATGGAAAGTTTAGCCGGTGGTGTCAGCGGTGCCCTACCGCCACGTGAATAAACCATTCAGTAACCACGAAGTCTATTTATGACAGATAATTATACTTTATCACTTGGTGTCATATGGATATTTCGACACAGCAATACTAAAGATATGCGAAGGGGAGACATGTCTGGACTGCCATTTAGTCAATGCGAGATCGAACCTGTGGAAAACATGGATCAGAGCATATGATATATACGCCACTGCGGCAGGTGTCATATTGAAAGGAGAACGAGTGCAATGCTGCATCGTCCTTCACGTTGCTGGCGAGGAAGCGCAAAAGGTATTTGCCAATATGACTTTTGCGTTCGTCGATCAAGACAAGATCAAGCCGTTAACTGAAGCATTTCAGGTTTATTGTGTCGGTAAAAGCAGTATAATTATCACACGATACAAATTTAATTCGCATAATCAAGCGTCAGAAAATATGGCGACGTACATCACAGCGTTAAGGGACAAAGTCAAGGACTGTGAATACGGTGTGGTGGAGGAGTCGCTTTTGCGCGATCGAATTGTGGCTGGCGTGAAAAATGTGAATTTGCGGAACAAATTGCTTCAAACTACTGAGTTAACATTGACAAAGTGCATAAGTATGTGCGAAATGAGTGAGTTCAGTTCAGATCTGTTGGAGGACACCAAATCAGATGTGGAAAGTAAAGACATAGATTTCATTCGGAATTATGCTAATGTGCGTACCGGTGCACCGGCGGTCCGGTCAGCGGCGACGCCATCTTGGAAATCGCCATCTTGGATTGCCGGCGGCGCCGGTGCAGGAGATTTCAAGATCCGCTGCCAGAACTGTGGTTATGAGCACCGCCGGGGAGTCTGCCCAGCGAAAGGAAAGGTGTGCATTGCCTGTAAGAAGATCGGGCACTTCGGGAAGGTCTGTAGGAGCAGGCTCGGGAGAGTCAACGACCTTCACGTCGAAGCGCCCGACCCTCACAATGCTGAGCAGGACCCGGATCCGGTGGAAGTCAATGTACTGGCAACGGATCTGTTTTTGGGCGCCGTCGATCGCGGTGCTGGTCGGGATGCCGAGCTGTGGCATGCAATCGTTCGGGTGAACGGTTGTCCTGTCAAGTTCAAACTTGACACTGGATCGGAGGCAAACGTGCTTCCGAGGTTCGTCTTCGACAGAGTCGCTCCGGGGAGGCTGGCGAACACCAGATGTTCATTGGTGACGTTCTCCGGTCACCGGATCATGCCGGATGGAGAGGCACTGCTTGATGTCAACGACAGTGTGCTTCGGTTCCAGGTGGTGCCGGATTGCCAGCCCATCCTGGGCAAGCAGGCTTGTGTGACTTTGAACCTGCTGGCACATGTGGATGAGGTGCACAGGGCCATACCGACGAACATTGCCAAACCGACGAACATTGGCAAACCGACGAACATGGCCAAACCAACGAACATTGCCACACCGACGAACAGTTCCAGCACAGGGGCAGAGAAGCTGGTAAGCGAATACAAAGACGTATTTCAGGATTTGGGGTTGATCAAAGCAAAGGCTATCATTCATGTCGATAAGTCTATGCAACCTGTCATAGATCTGCCTAGACGGATTCCGTTTGCAATTCAGAGTAAAGTACGCAGTGAGCTTGATCGTATGGTAGAGTTAGGTGTTATAGTGGAACAGGATGAGCCTACCGAGTGGGTGAATTCTATCACGATCGTAAAAAAAAACAAATAAAATTAGAATCTGTCTGGATCCGACTAAATTAAACAAAGCGATAAAAAGAGGGCCATTCCCAACCAAAACTATTGATGAGATTATTGCCAAAACAGCTGTTGCTAAGTATTTTTCAGTTTTGGATGCAAAAAAAGGGTATTGGCAGATAGAATTGGATGAGGAAAGTTCACGTTTGTGCACGTTCAATACTCCGTGGGGCCGATACAGGTACACACGCTTGCCTTTTGGCATCAAAACAGCGGGCAACATTTTTATTCAGGAGATGCACCGTGTCATGGGCGACATACCCGGTATCGGGATAGTCAAGGACGATATTTTGGTATATGGGTCAACGGTTCAGGAACATAACGAGCGGCTCCGAGCTGTTTTGGACCGAGCTAGGTCGGTTAATCTTAAATTAAATGATGCTAAATCATTGCTAAGTAAAACTACAGTAAAGTATGTAGGTCATCAACTTACCCAGCAGGGTGTAAAGCCTGATCCAGACAGAATACAAGCAATAGTAGAAATGCCAGAGCCGCGTGACAAACAAAGTGTCCAAAGGTTCCTGGGCATGGTTGGATATGTGCACAAGTTCATACCCAACATGTCCGAGATAGCTAAACCACTACGCATGCTCCTAGCCAAGGACGTGGCGTGGCACTGGCAAGCCGAGCAGCAAGGTGCGTTCGATAAATTGAAAGAGAAGTTAAGAACTGCTCCTGTATTGACATATTACAATGTTAAGAAGCCTATTGTAATTCAGGTAGATGCTTGTCAGTCAGGTTTGGGAGCCGTGTTGATGCAAGATGGTAAACCAATCGCACTCGCATCTTGTGCGCTTAATGCAGCGCAGTGTGGATATGCCACTATTGAAAAAGAAATGCTCGCCATATATTTCGGATGCCAACGGTTTCATGAGTATATATTTGGCAAGGAAGTTCAAATTCAGACAGACCACAAGCCGTTGGTAGCCATAATGCAAAAACCAATACACAAGCTGTCGGCTAAAATGCAAAGAATGCGAATGCGATTGCAGAATTACAATATTCAGTTATGTCATGTGAATGGCTCTTTGATGTTTTTTTGCAGACACGTTGTCCAGGGCGCATACCGCCAAAGTAGGTCATGATAGCCTGTTCGATGACACGTTCTGCGTTGCTGCAGTGGACGTGCAGTCGTCGAGTCTGTTGAGTAAAATTGTAGCTGAGTATGAAAAAGATGTATCTATGTCTATGTTGATCTCACACATTGAAGATGGGTGGGACACTACGCGTATACAGTCACCACCATGTCTAAGACAGTACATTCCGTACAAACATGAGTTCACAGTTGAAAATAATCTTGTAATGAACGGCAATCGGGTGGTGGTTCCTCCAGCTCTTCGTGGTGAGATGATAGAGGCGTTGCATGAGACGCATTTGGGGGTGACTAAGTCCAAGCAGTTGGCGCGGGACTGTATGTTTTGGCCAAATATTAACAAGCAAATCGAGGATAAAGTCAGTCGGTGTGACACTTGTCAAAACAACCGGAAAAATTTGCATAACGAGCCATTGATAAATCACCCGATCGCCTGTCAACCATATGATAAAGTGGGGGCCGATTTATTTGAGTTAAATCATATGAATTACCTGATAGCTGTAGATTACTACACCAAGTTTCCAGAGGTAACGCTTTTGGGCGATACGTTGTCTGTCACTGTTATTGAAGCGTTAAAAGACAACTTTGCAAGCCACGGTATTCCTAGTCAGGTAATGTCAGATAATGGTCCACAGTTTAAGAGCCATGAGTACAGGGAGTTTGCACTGCATTACGGGTTCAAGGCCGTGTATTCCAGTCCACAGTATCCGCGTAGCAACGGTCAGGTTGAGCGGTTCGTACAAACAGTTAAGGACATGTTAAAGAAGTGTGGGAAAACTGGAGCTGATTTTCAGTTAGCATTGCTGAATTATCGCAATACTCCGTTGCCTGTCCTGAACGTATCTCCAGCGCAGTTGCTCATGAGCAGAAGGTTGAGAGGCAGATTACCTATGGCAAAGGGTATTTTGGTGCCTGAAATGCAGGATCCTAAGAAAAGGCAGACAGCTCAGCGGCAGGGCAGTCAGAAAGCGTTTCATGACCGGAAGTGCGGTAAGGCGCACAAGCCCATGAAAGTTGGAGATAAGATAAAGTACAAAAATAATGCTGGGGAATGGAAAAAAGGTGTTATTTTGGGGCGGACTGGGGTGTCCGGGAGAGAATATCAGATTTTAAATGAGTCAGGCAACATGTTATATCGTAACCGAGTGCAAATCATTGGAGCGCCAGTGGAGGGGCGGCCCGAGTTAGTCGTGCAGACGCAATCTGGGTCAGCGTCAACGCCGAATGTAAACAGTACGGTTAATCCAAGTAGGTCAGGTCGGCTGATAAGGCCGGCGACCAGGTTAGATCTATAGTTGGTCAGTGTGCTGCCGACGGTTGCAGGATTAACATGTGCATGTACAGATAAGTTTATTTCAGCTTTTGTGTTTACTGTTGATACATATGGACAATGTGAGATATCAGGCATTACGGCCGGATTGTGCACTCGGACATTTGCAAGTTAAGTGCGCATATATTTGATATTGTATATTTTGTGTTTCTTCATTGTTATTTTGTAACATTTCATGTTTCAGAAATACTTTGAGGGGGGATGTAATATATGCGTAATAGACGTCTAGACCTGTGGGTAATATATGTTAAC
>CM059191.1:1575926-1594976 GCA_030323885.1 Branchipolynoe longqiensis | reverse complement strand
ACGTATTGGAGATGTGGCCGATAGTCATGGCTGCTGAAAGATGGTCAGGAAGCTGGGCTGATAGATCGGTTGTGATAATTACTGATAACACTCAGGTGATGGCAGCCATTAATACTGGCCGCAGTAAAAATAAAACATCGATGCAATGGCTGAGAAGGTTATTCTGGAAGTCTATTAATCTTGATTTCCACATACACGCTGTATATATTAATACAAAAGTGAACATCGTCTGTGACAGTCTAAGCCGTTTGGATGAATTTAAGAATGTCGCCCGTATTAGGGATGCGGACGTTGCCAAGGTGATGTGCTGCCATCACATCTTTGATCGTTGATTTGTGTAATTGTTCAATGATCTTGGAGGTTATGACTCTCTTAATAATTTTTAAATTAACAATCCTACAGATTGGAACATGCTGTTGGAGGAACGCAGGACATTCGAGGAGAGTCAATATGCTGTGTCGACGACATGCACCCGTAGTACTCAAGTTAAAGCATACTTGGACTTTTGCGAAGTTTTTTCAGACAGGTTAAGCCCATATCCGTGTGGGCTGGATCAGACATGCCTGTACATTACTTATCTGGCACGCCGCCTGTGTTACTCGTCTATTCGTAATTATATCAGTGCTCTGAGTAATCATCTAAAGGATTTGGGGTTTGACCCAGTGGACTATGAAAGTCATCAATTAAAAAAATGCATTATGGGCATTAGGAGGCTTAAGGGCGATTCGGTGAAGCAGGCCTCACCGATTTTGCCAAACCTTTTGATTCAGATATTTGAACATTTGCATGCAAACGAAGCACATACGGCAGTTAGGGCGGCTATGTTGATGTCCTTCAGAGGGTTACTTAGGAAGGGCCATGTGACCAGCTCAGATGCTTCTCTGGTTCGGGGCGATGTGGTATTGCATGTCTGGGGGATGATGGTTCACATAAACAAATCAAAAACAAACCAATTTAAACAGCGGGTCCACCTCATTCCTATTGCTAGGGTGAAGGATGTCAGGTTATGTGCGGTCCATTGGTATGAAGCGCACATCGAGCAATGCCCAGCACCAGCCGACGCATTGGCATTTCGGATGCCTAGGAAGGGCAACAGTGTGCCACTTGTTTACAAGTATTATCAGGAGGTGATTAAGAATGCCTGTAGGAGGGCGGGGCTGGAGGCGGACAAATTTTCGACTCATAGTTTGCGTCGAGGGGTGCAACTTATTTGCGCATGTGTGGGGCTTCGATTCAGGAGATAATGGAGAGGGGTGATTGGAAGTCTGATGCGGTGTTCCAGTATCTCGCATTGTCGGTGGAAGAGCGCCTGGCACTGGACATGCGGGTCGCATTACAACTTGCTGGATGACCTCATGGTTGGGTGTTTTGGGTCTTAGAGGCCAGCCAGAGGATAGTACTCACTCCAAACTGTATTTGTGTCTTCTCGTTAATTATTATTACTACTATAGCGCAGATAATGTGTATGTATAAATGTTCACCTTTATACAAGTATTATGCTAAGCGGTCAGAGTTTGTCCTGGCTTGAATCTCTGGGGTTCTGGAAGGTTCTGTGCAACGCGGTTAGAGCGACTTGGTGCACAGTTGTCTGTTGGGACAGGTAAGCGAAGGTAGCCGGTCAGCTGATCCTTCCTGTCCCATTACCGGTTGGTCACTTCTGCCAAAATTTTCTTTTTAAATAAAGAGATTGGGGTCTTAGAGGCCAGCCAGAGGATAGTACTCACTCCAAACTGTATTTGTGTCTTCTCGTTAATTATTATTACTACTATAGCGCAGATAATATACTTATGCCAAGCCGTTACTGGACAACATGTGGAGCCAAATATGGCAGGCAACCTGAATACTATCGGCGGGTCAGAGCTAGATCGGGTCTTAGTTGATCTTATAGTTACAAAGAGAACATCATTAACTACTTCTACATCTGAAAATCTCAGTACATGTTGCGAGAACAGGGCATTATGTGAAAGAACTACTAAATTGCTCTGGCGTATCATGGTTAAGAAACCTATCAAGAGCGCGGCGACCAGAACCATCGGCGCAGGCATCAGGGACATCAAGAAAGAAATTATTGTTTTTAGGTCATCGGGAGTCAACGGAGGAACTCTTACCGGGACATGGACTGAGTTTTTGCACAGGCCTCTCTTCATGGTTCTGACCTCCGGCGCATGAAATGGAGCATCATCTCATGACGCCGCTGTCACCCAGATCCTTACAGAACTGAAGTAATTGAGTATTGCACCTGGAGACTTAAGTCGGTCACTAAGGAGCAGAAGAAAGGAGAGTAAATCATATGTTGACGGTGAATGAACATTTACAGAGTGTAGATTACAGAAGTCAATGTACAAGTTGATGTGTGACGCTTTATTCGTCCATGTCCTTTTCGCTAGAGCACTGGCAAAAGTGTCGAGGAGCCGCTGATGGTGCCTCAACGAGTTGCCTGGAAGATAGAGCCAAAAATAGTACTATCTTCCAGGCGTTACAGAGAATTAGCAGGTGAAATCTAGAATTGCCATACTGATTCTATTGTTCGGACAATCGCACGTGCTTAGGTTCTTGCCGTTGTTAATCGAGGGGTTTGGCGGAAGGCTCCCCTGAATGACTGCTGACTCCAAAAGTTGCTAAGCAGTGATTGGACTATCCCAGTCAAATCCATGGCTTATGCGTAATCGCGTGCTCAAAGTTTCTCTTTAGATGCTTGAACGCCTAAGTTGCCTAGCAAGGCACACAATATTGGGTTCTCCTACCTCTCCCAGTCATCTAGAACCTGTTCCGCGAAGCTGAGTTATCCATTATGAACCACCGCGGAGAGAATTTACTGAGGTTTCCGCCAGGCATAGTCAGCCTTAACGACCAGCGTACCGTTGTACCAGATTGAGCGCCTCCTGCTGAGCTATATTCAACTTCCCCAGTGCAGGTTCTACATCGTATTCAACAGCATAGAACTCCACTTTTGAGAATGACCCCCCTGCCTTCAAGGTCGAGTCGCATTCTATTACCCATTCCTTACGTGGTGATTTAGGCAGTAACTGTACACCATTATAGGTCTCTGCAAACTTCATAAACCAATCTAAGTCTCGCAAAATATCCCGATTGAACTCGTGTAACCCGTTATAGGGGGACGCCCGTAAAGCAGCCAAAATCCTATTCGAGAACCTAACGGCTGGTTTTATACATTTTGCAAGGTGCTGAAGCTTACCCGCCAGACTCTGGAACTGCTTCTTTGAAGCTTTTGTTTTTACCGCCCAAAGCTTACATTCTTCAAGAACCTCTGCGACCTTTCCTACCGGCAGCGTAACAGTCATTTCCCGTGCATTGATCTCAAGACCTAACCAGGTAAGAATAGACGATGGCGCAGTACATTTCTCTAGTGCTAGTGTGAGACCCAACTCAGACGTTAACGTTATAAACCTGTCATAAGCCTGCAGTGCTTTCTCTTTAGATGCCTCGACTCCCACAAAATCGTCCAAGTAACAGAGACTGAAAAAACCTTCCTTCCTAAGCAGCCATACTAAAGCCCTAGTTGTCCTGGCGCACGCAAGTGTTGACGTCCGGCAGCCGAAGGGAGGCGCCACATCAACGTACACATCCCCTCCCAGCGCGATACCTAACAGCGGGAATGCTAGCGGGCAGACCCGCAGCTGCCTGTACGCTCTAGACAGGTCGGCTCCCCAGAGCCATGTGTTAGCACCCATGCTAATCATGCGGTCCGTCAGTGTTGACACCGATGGCAATGTGAAATTAAAGGGAACTCCCAAGTAATAGCCCCTCTTAATCCCAGCGTTCACACTTCGCCCAGGGGGAAAGCTCAAGTCTATTATAATTCTTTTTGCCGTACTATTCTTTTTAGGTCGGGTCATCATTGGGCTCCTCTGAAACCATGGCTCGAAAGGCGGGACCGCGAACGGGCCCAGCAACGCCTCGTGAGACAACTCTGTTTTAATGAACTTCAGAATATGGTAATCCGCCTCTGCCCCTACTGCATGATTCGTAAACGTAGGAGTCGGGCCAGTACTCGCTGTATAATCCAGCGGCCACCCAAATTCTAGATGGTCTACCAACAACGTGTCCGGAAAATCCTGCAGATACTCTCTCCATTTCGGAATAATTAAACCTGAAACTACCGGAATTTGTGCTTTAAGAAAATTCGGCAGACCCGTTGCCCTTACCGCATCGTACAATAACTTATGCTCTTTACAAATGCTCCAAGCTACAGAATTAGAAACAGGCCAGAACCCAGACAACGTATCTCTAAACTCTAACGGGGTTGGCGGCGGACCCCACCCACTAGGTCGTTCGTTATTCTGCAAAGACAATGCTACCTCCACCGGCGTATTAAACCAGTCAAACATGACCGGCGGCACGTCTAGCTGTAGAGTTAAAGCTAAGTCAGGTGTAGAACCTAGACTAGTACCAACAATATCTAAACTCCCCCCACCCTCCAAACCCACAGACTCACAAGACTGCTCTAAGTCGGGCGTGGCATGCAGCCCAATAGCCGGTAGGGGGGGGTCGAGCGCACACCTCAATTCACCAGGGGGGTCAGCGGAATTGGTCACTTGAGTGGGCGGTGCATCGCACATGTGGGTTTTTTCCCTTACCTTGCCACCCCCAACTATGGGGACACGCCCCAGCACGTGGTCCGCACTGGACCCCTCGGGCCTCAGCGCACAGGTACATGTACTAGGTAATACACACAAACATAATGCATCACTTACAGGCGGAGGAACAGCAGTTGAATCAGCTGTAGCTTTCTTGTCGGTGAACCGTCTCTTTTTAAGGCAGTCCTGCTCCCTGTGGCCCAACTGCCTCTTAAATTTATACGCACACCATGCGCAAATATGAGGGAACCGCTCGGGGAGGGTACCATGGGAGGAAGGGAACCCACAGTCCTTCCCCCAGTTCCACAAATAGCAGGGCTTGCCGTCCGCCTCTTTGGAGAAATCCTCCCTGCTATTAATAGGCACAGGCGCGGACGCCGCTGCTGCTACCGCTACTGGTAATTGTTGTACCGCCACCGCCTGACGGGCGCCTCCGCCATGTGGTAATGTTGTGGTCTTGCTTGCAGCACGCGTACCGCCTCCGTACACACATCATGTTGCAGCCCTGACCAGACGGGGTGGCCGAGTGGGTTGGGGCGTCCGTCTCCCATGCTGGTAGATCGTGGGGTTGTGGGTTCGAGTCCCGGTCGAGTCAAACCAATGACTTTAAAATTGATACTTGTCGCTTCCTAGTCGTGCGGCCTCGGCATTTTTAGGATACGGGCAAGGACTGGTGTGCTCAGTGTCAGGATAATGTGACTGAGTGGGATACCAGGTCATGGTGCCGGCGGCCTGGTTTCCCAGTGGGACAGCACTATAAAGTTGCCATGAGTCCGCACTGTCACAAGTCGGTACCCGTCCTGATATGACCTTAGATGTTGCTAGGACGTAAAACAACAACAAACAAACAAAACGTTGCAGCCCTTTAATAGCTACTATGTCGTGCCACCCCTGTTTAATTCTACCGTCCGCCACCATTTGGAAGGCTTTTTCAGACCACCGTCTGCAAGTGGGCCAGTCCCAGGTTATTGCCATAATTGCTAGTTCTTCCTCATGCTGCAGCAGGGGCGAGACCCAATGTTGCGGGAAGGAAGGTTGAGCAGCTAACCTCCTTAGGGCAGCAAAATACTCCGCCCACGTAGCCTCGCCCAATGCTATTTTCCTACACGCATCCCCACGGGTAATGAATTGGTGAGGAAACAGCAGCATACCTTTAGGCCTTTGTAGTGCTTGAGCCGACTCTAGAAGCACTTCGGGCGTGACTTGTGGAAACGGGGTCTGCTGCAGCACTCTCGCTGAAACGTTCTGGTACTCCGGCGCCGTGGTTGCCAGAGCTGACTGTTGAGGCGGCAGCTGCGCCGCCGCATGATACTGTGCTGGCGACATGGGCGGGGGCTGTGGGAAAAACCCGTGCCCTAGTAGAACCGCTCTCGTGACCACAGGCGTAATGCGCTGACATGCCGGAGACACCGGCGGCAGAGCATGGTCAATACCAGGCCTGGGAGTAGACTGCGCCTGCGGCACAGGCCTACCTGGCCTCGGGGTACTGGCGGGAGGAGGCCGCGGCGAAGGCGGCGCACTTGCCGCCGCCGCTATCCTCTCCAACGCAACCAACCTGTTCGCAAAATCACCCTCCACCTGGGTGCCCTGCCTTCTACGCCTCTGAACCGCCCCTTGCCTCCTAACCGGCTGCCTGCCTGCCTGAGCACCCGGCGACACCTGCGCCACACTTCTGTCAACTTCCACCTCCTCACCTTCATTCTCTGCCCTGTCCCGCACAGCCGTTCCTGTCCGGGTCGCTCTCTTAGGTTGTTTCCTCGTACCACCCGTCGCCAACGGTGGCCTGCCCCTCCGCTTCTTAGCTGGCGGCATGTCGTTCACTATAAGTGCGCGACCACGTGGCATGTAGATCTGGGAGCAGTTAACAAGCGGTGTTGCTTGAGCGGTGTCGGGGCGGAAAGTGAGGGAAACGTGGGCATATGGTAATTAGGAAAAGAGGGCGGGGCTAGTTGCCTCGCAGCCAAATTACCCGTGTTGACCTCATCAACACATCCAATTATACCGATCGACGCCGACATCCAATGATCGGCGCCGACAACTTTAATCGATGTCAGCGTAGCAATTCTTAAAGTCTCGTGCATTTCTTTGTTTTATATTAAATTATCCTAGAAACAAATAAGGTTGTTGTATTTTCTCGACCTATACATTCAGTATAAATTTAAGGACTTTCCAACATCTCTGTCAATGCTAAACTATAATTATACCGATCGACGCTGACATCCATGCTCGACGCTGACAACTTTCACAATTGGCTCTTTTCGTGATCCTGACCCATATATATATATATATATATATATATATATATATATATATATAAATATATTTTTTACCTCGGTATACAGCCTCAGGCTAGCCTCAGGCTAGGGAGAAGGAAGCACATCCGGGTCCAGCAATTAGCATAAACAACTCACAATTGACAGAAGAGACAGTGCTTGAGTTGCTCCCGCAAATTTAGTCTACATACAAGCAAATACGCAGTAAGTATAATAAAAACTGTGGTTAGCTTAATTATGATGCATTGGTCGTAATGCGAAGCATTACGTTTGATGCGAGGGAAGGGAGAGACCCTCTCTCCTGCCAGTCCTTTGTTCTGGCGCTCACGCCTCACCCGACGCCCGCTGCTCGCCACCTCTCACCCTCCCCCGGGCCGCCAGCATTCGCACCTCACCGCCTGTCGCCCCTCCCTCCTCCCTTATAAGGCCGCCCGCCGGCCCTCCTCAGGCACTCACCTCCCTGCCGTCTTCTGCTACCCCTCACTTTTTCCTGTTTGGGCCTACACCTCGGACCGCTGACCATGCCTCAAGGAAAAGGACGAGGACGGAAGGGCTCCCGGGCCGCCCCCCGGACCCCGGGGCCCTCTACGCCGCCCGGGAGGGTCGAGTCACCACCACCCGTCTCGGTCTCCCCCCCGGCGCCCTCGGACCTTTCCTCGGGCGCCGAGACCTCCTCAGTACTAGAGGCTATCCAGCGCATGCAGCTGGAGCACCGGCAGGCCACCGAGGAGCACCGGCAGGCCAACACCGAGCACCGGCAGGCCACTGCTGACCTCCATGCCCGGATCGACCACATCAGCGCCAACGGGACCCGGCTCGCGCCCGAGGCGCCCCCGCCGGCCGCACCAACGCCTCGGGCACCTGCCACCGCCGCGGCCCGACCCCCGCCGCCCCAGGCGGCCCTCCCCGGAATGACACACGCGGAGTACGGGAGGTACCGCCACATCCTGCCCCAGCTGCAGCCCTCCACATCGCCGGCCTACCAGGGGGAGGAGACCCGCCACAACCCCGCCTCCACGGCCGACGCCGTCAGGGAAATCCTGGCATCCGCCGAGGCGCGGCATTCAACCAGACGCCAAGGCATCCCATCCCACTACATCTTCCCCTCCGATCTGGTGAGGCGAGGTCCCGAGAAGAACCCAGTCAAGAGGGGGGAGGCGACCAAGGACGAATACGCCCTCGCCCTCCTCACCCTCATCGACCACCCGGACTTCCCCGCCCACTCCGCCCCCGGACTCCACCACCATATGCTATCCATCTGTCGTGACAACCTCCTCTATCCCTGGACGACACTACTCTGAGGCGGTCTTTACCGCGATCGCGGACGGTACCCTCCCCCATGGCTGGCACGACCCAGTGGCCATAAACCTCCTCAGACTGGAGTCCCTCGCCATGCCTCCCCACTCCACCACCACCCAACTCCCCTCCCTCGACCCTGCAATGCCCCGCCCCCGGTTCCGCGGCCACACCGACACACGCGTGGCCTACAGTAAGGAGACCCACGGCCCACTCTGCTACGCCTGGAACCGGGACCCCAACTCCTGCACCCACGCAGCCCCGGGGGAGGTCCACGGCCAGGGGGTCTCCAGACAACTACACGCATGCGCGTACTGCGCCAATGTCCGGAGGGTACTAACCAGGCACAGCGAGGACGCATGCCTGGCCAAGCGCGCCCGGGCAGCGGCTCCCGCCTCGCCGGATTTTTGAGGAGCCGGCACCTCCAGCCCGGCACGGAGGCCCCAGACCGGCCCACCAACCCTATCAAAGCCGCCCACCACCCTGCTACCAGCCCTCCGGACACCACCGCCCACCCGCCCGAGGCGCGGCCTGCCCGCCGCCTCGGCGCCGCCGTGCCCTCCGGCAACCACCCCCGCCTCGGGCCCCAGCGCCCCCTCAGTAAGGCTCCCATCGCCGCCCGGCGCCAGTCGCCCGTCACCCTCGACCCAGACATCCACCTCGACCCAGGCGAAACCGCCTTCCTCTGCCCCCCTGAACCCACCGACCCCCCCACCGACCCGCCCCACGACCCCCCCCCCCACCGCCCGCGATTTCGCCGCCCCCCTAGCCCGCCCCCGCCGCACCTCCTCCCCCGACCCCTGCCCTGACCGCCACCTCGGTACTACCAACCACATCGGCAACCACCGCCCAGTCGGGCCCCAGCGGCCCCTCAGTAAGGCTCTCACCACCGCCCACCGCCACCAGCCCGCCACGGACCACAGCCCAGCCCAGCCCAGTTTGCCCGAGGCGTGGCCCGACCGCCGCCTCGGCACTGCCGACCTCATCGGCAACCACCTCCAAGTCGGGCCCCAGCGCCCCCTCAGGAAGGCTCTCATCGCCGACCAGCGCCATTCGCCCATCACAGAACACAGCCCAGCCCAGCCCAGTTTGCCCGAGGCGCGGCCTGACCGCCGCCTCGGCACCGCCGACCTCATCGGCAACCACATCCCTGTCGGGCCCCAGCGCCCCCTCAGTAAGGCTATCATCGCCGCCCGGCGCCAGTCGCCCATCACGGACCACAGCCCAGCCCAGTTTCACGAGGAACCCTCAGGCCACAGCCCAGCCCAGCCTCAGGAGGAACCCTCAGACCACAGCCCAGCCCAGCCTCACGGAGAACCCTCCTCCGAGGGCACAGCCGCCGACCACGACACCACCGTCATCAACCCCCCCGACCCGACCCCGACCCCCGTCCCACCCAGCCCTGAGGAGTTCGCCGGCCGACCTCCTCACCCGATCCCTCCAAGGAGCGGGCCTCCCTTTATTTTGGCCGCCCGCCCCTTGTCGACCTACCCTGCACCCCGCACCTCAGACCACACAGCTCAGCCTCACGAGGGACCCTCTCCAGACAATCCAGCCGCCGACCTTAAGGCTCTGCCCTCACGACCCTCCTCTCACCCAGATCTCCGGCCCCCACCTCGGGCGCCCCGCGCCCCCGCCTCGGGCGCGCCTCGAGCCCTCTCCTACTATTTGGTGGAGGGCTCCTCGGCACCCCCTCACTCCACTGACAAATAACCTGGCCTCCGGACTTACTGACTCTCTCCTGCTCCTTATGGGCCTCTCTGCTCCTTCCTGGGAGCCCCTCATCATTCTTCATACCTCTATTGTTCTATTTACCACTGTGCATTTATCTCTTATTTCTTGTACCTACACACCACTGTGCATATATTTCGTTATTTGTATGTACCTACACTTACCACTGCATATATTTCATTATGTATGTACCTAACATGTTTTCCGCTGAGGCGTGTAATAAACGCGCCTTTCTTCCACCCCCGCCTTGCTTCTTCCTTCTCACGCATCGGTCGTAATGCGAAGCATTACGTTTGATGCGAGGGAAGGGAGAGACCCTCCCCCGCCGCTGTGGCGCTCCCTACTCACCTCGGCCGAGCCCCGGCTCGCCCCCCCCCCTCTCCTGCCAGTCCTTTGTTCTGGCGCTCACGCCTCACCCGACGCCCGCTGCTCGCCACATCTCACCCTCCCCCGGGCCGCCAGCATTCGCACCTCACCGCCTGTCGCCCCTCCCTCCTCCCTTATAAGGCCGCCCGCCGGCCCTCCTCAGGCACTCACCTCCCTGCCGTCTTCTGCTACCCTTCACTTTTTCCTCCGCCCACCCACCCTACTCTCCCTTACCTACTCACTCCCGAGGGTGGAGGGCTCCTCGGCACCCCCTCACTCCACTGACAATTAACCTGACCTCCGGACTTATTGACTCTCTCCTGCTCCTTATGGGCCTCTCTGCTCCTTCCTGGGAGCCCCTCATCCTTCTTCATACCTCTATTGTTCTATTTACCACTGTGCATTTATCTCCTATTTCTTGTACCTACACACCACTGTGCATATATTTCATTATTTGTATGTACCTACACTTACCACTGCATATATTTCATTATGTATGTACCTAACATGTTTTCCGCTGAGGCGTGTAATAAACGCGCCTTTCTTCCACCCCCGCCTTGCTTCTTCCTTCTCGCGCATCATAGCATCATTATGGAAAGTTCAGAACTTTCTTTGGTCCTTTTTGGACTAGTTTATTCGGTTATAAAAAACCAAGGATAGAACGCTCTAGATTCCTTGAGTGAAGGAATGAAACCGATTCTTAGCGGTTCTATCAACACCCGTGTGACCATGGGTAGAGATGTGGGCTCTGCCTCATCTCCTGTGGAAATTCTCTCGGACTCTAATAGAGAGTGTTGTTGGAGATGCTCCTGGGTTTCTTTTATAGACTCCCCACAAACTTTTTCAGGCGTTTCTCCGAGTTTCGTAGCATTTTCTCCGACCTGCTGGCGCAATAGTCGCAAGGGGGAGAAGTGTGCGGAACAGAGGGATGGGCGAGCCGATACACTGGTCCCGACCCCACGTAAGATTTGGGCTTGACCCACAATCCACGCACAAATTTAGCTTATTACACCTGTATAAACACGTTCTCTAACACCACTAGATGTCCAATTAAGTTTAAACGACAAGATTGTGACATTTAGAAATACCGGGACTGACCATTCATTTGTTTCAGATCCCGATGGCCACGAAGCAGAGTAAGCGCGTTGCAGCAGCAGCCGAGGGACGCGCTCCGAGAGGCTCGGACGAGGAGTACGACTCCTCACCGGTATTGTCGGCCATGCCTTCACCACAGCGCGGGGCGCATATCCTCTCTGAGGCGGAAGAAGAGACAGTGCCTGAGGGCCCCACAGCTCCAGATGGGGAGACACGGTGGGCGGCTATGGAGAGTCATATTCTGTCTCTCAAACCACCGCCGTCTCTTAAACAGCCAATGCCGGTGTTCCAAGACGAGTCGGACTGGGAAGACTTCTCAGAGACAGACTCAGCGATGAAGAAGAAGCTGGTCACTTCTTCGGGTGACGAGTTCACCAAGGAACGTAATAAGACCGGGCTTCGCAAAAAGCGGAAGCCCAAGTCCAAGAAGAAGAAGAGGAAAGATTCTTCTTCGTCCGATTCCTCCCCGGATTCCACTTCGACGGAATCAGACTCAGACACACAATATGAAGGTGTCTATGCTGCCATTGGTGGCAAAGTGTCTAAAAAGGTGGAGAAGCCGAAAGCTAAGCGGGTGAAAACTACCACGCTTATGCGCGAGACCATCAATGGTCATTTCCGCACGTTTAAACCATCGGAAATCATCTCCAAGCTAGGAGATGAATTGACGGGCATTAAAGGTGTCCCCAACTCCATCATTAAAGAGATGGACAGAGATGTCAACATGACGGAAGACCGTAAGAAATTTGAGAGCGTGTTGCACATAGTGCATAAGGCGGTGCTCGGTACCCTGACGGCCATCACCCCGGTGGCAAATAGGATGGAACGAGAAATCAAGTTCTCGTCCTTGGCTAAAACCATGGACAAAGGCATCGCAATGCTAACGGCGGCAGGTAATTACCTGTCGTACAGAAGATATGAGAATGTCTTCAAGTCGGTTTGCACAGACGCCGGCAAAGAGGTGGCCCGCTCAAAGAAGGTCACGGACAATGATGGGAAAGAGTATACGCTCTTTCTGGCCCCAGAACCGATCAAAGGGAAACCTTTAGATAAAACGAAAATGTTCGGGGGTCAACTACAATACCTCTATAAAGAGGTAGAAACCGCAGCAAAGAGTGGCAAAAATATGGACGGGAGGAAGAAGCCGGAAGCCCCTCGCTTCAAAAGATCACGAGGGGATTTTCGCCCACGACGGCTCGGCAGAGGAATCAGACCGGGCTCAACATTCAGTCAGTCTTTCCAGGGCTGGGGCGCCCGCCCAGGCTGGACCGACAACACCGCACGGCCAATGGGCCGAGGCTTCAACTCCCCGAGACCCTTCCCATGGGGCGGGTCCAAGTAGAGGCCCAAACACAGACTTTACAAGTCCCCGCGGCCTCTAAAACCACACAAACTGTAAGCAACTTTGTGGCTGGCAATATTAATAACCATTTTTCTGAATGGAACAAAATTACCAGTGACCAAGATATTTTAAATATAGTTAAAGGTGTTCAAATTCCCTTCATACAAATTCCGGTACAAGGGAGAGTTCCTTTTCCCTATAAAATTGAACCACTGGAACGAGAGGCACTAACTGAACAGGTACACAAATTCTTTGATAAAGGAATTATACAAAAAGTAACACACTGCCCAGGAGAGTTTATTTCAAACATCTTCTCAAGACCAAAACCTAACGGGGACGTTCGAATGATCTTGGATTTAATGACCCTTAATAAAATGATCGAATATCGACATTTTAAAATGTTCTCGCTAGATACGGCACGAGATCTGATTACACCAGACGCATGGATGGCTAGTGTTGACTTACAAGATGCATACTACACGGTTCCCATAGCGGAACAACACCGGAAATTTCTCTGCTTTCTTTGGAATGACCAACTCTATGAGTTTACCTGCATGCCGAATGGCTTAGCTTGTGCCCCTCGTTTGTTCACTAAACTGCTAAAGCCTGTCTTCTCAGTTATGGCGCGGAATGGTCACATAATGTTCCCTTACATAGATGATTCCTTTATAATGGCGTCAACACAAATTGATTGTGTAAACGCAGTTTTGGATTTATGTGCATTACTCACTAAATTAGGGTTTTATGTACATCCACATAAGTCAGTGCTTAAACCAACAAAACAACCTAAATGTTTAGTGTTTATCCTTGATACACGGGTTTATCCTTGATACACTGTCCCTCACAGTGTCGATTGATACACGGTCCCTCACTGTGTCGATAACAGAACAGAAACTAACTAAGTTTATGACCACAGCGACCCAGCTTCTTAAGTTACCGAAACCTAAGATTAGACAGGTCGCAGTCCTTATCGGGATAATGATATCTTATGCACCCCCTATTCTATATGGAAAAGCCCATATTAAATCTCTAGAAATAGATAAAAAAAAATAGCGTTAGCACGGACTAAAGGCAATTTTGAACGAAAGATGTTTATTTCTGAAGAAGGGTTACAGGATATTGGATGGTGGATGCAACATATAGCAAATTCACCAAATCCAATCCGCATGGCGGAACCAAATACAGTAATTACCACTGACGCTTCGCTAGAAGGTTGGGGAGCCCATCGAGATGGGGTAGCAACAGGAGGTAGATGGCTAGATGATGAAAGGTCAGACCGCATTAATGCGCTAAAATTGCGTGCTATTTATCTGGGGCTATGTAGCTTAGTAAAGATAACTAAATTACAAGTTAGAATACTAACTGATAACACTACTGCTATGGCATATATCCGTAACATGGGTGGAACAAAATCAAAGCCTTGCAATCAGTTATCTAAACTGATTTGGAACTGGGCACAGGCTCAACAAGTCTGGCTGACTGTAGCGCATATCCCAGGGTCACAAAATACACTTGCAGACCATAAGAGTAGAAAATTCCATGACCATTTAGAATGGTCCCTCTCTACACCTTTGTTTAACTTTATTTGTGCAAAATGGGGTACACCTAAAGTTGACTTGTTTGCATCACGAAACAATAACAAGTTGCCCTGTTATGTTTCTTGGCATCCCGAACCGGATGCTTGGAAAGTTGATGCATTTGCTATTACCTGGGCAAATAATTATTTCTATATTTTCCCACCATTTAGCATTATCAGCCGAGTGGTGAGAAAAATCAGCATGGAGTGGACACACGCCATACTGATTGTGCCCGATTGGGACACGCAACCTTGGCTGCCAGCAGTTTCATAACTGGCAAAATAACATATACGATTCCCCAGAAAAGCCGGGAACCTAACGCACCACGGCCCGCTAGTGGTTCACGGCGATGTGTCAGCGACACCCCTATTGGCATTCCTTTTCTAAGGAAACAACTACAGCAATTTGGATTGGATAAAATTACTGAAGACAGAATAGTAGCCGATGCATGGAGGCCAGGAACTGTCAAAATGTACACAACATATTTAAAGAAATGGGGTGTACATTGTTTGCTAATGAAAGTCAAGCCAACAAATCCGACAATTGCACAAGTAGCCCATTTTCTTCGATCTCTAGAGGATGAGGGACTAGGGTTTGGGGCGGTCAATGCGGCTAGATGCGTGTTATCAATTATATTACCTAGAATTGAGGGAGAAACAGTTGGTAAACATTATGTCCTTCATTATCTACTTCGGTCAATTTATCAAAGGAATCCTCCAAAACCAAAGTATAGTCGCTTTTGGGATGTTTCTATAGTATTTAAGTTGTTTCAGGCTTGGCCTCACAACTCTTTGTTAGATATAAAACAATTAGGGTTTAAGGTCGCGGTCTTGTTACTATTAGTAGCGGGACACAGAGGACAAACGATTGTTGCTTTAACCTTAACTGGATTAGAAATAGACAAGAAACAAGCTACGTTTGATTTAGCACGATTGCTCAAATCGAACACATTAGGTGACCCTTTATCTACGGTTCACTTAGACTATTTCCCAAATGATCGGAAATTATGTGTTGTGTCAGCCATACAGGCTTATATATCCAAGACAAAGGACTTACGTGCATCACAACAATTATTAGTGAGCTTCATAAAGCCACATAAGGCAATTTCAAGAGACACCCTTGCCAGATGGACAATCACGGTGTTGAAATTGGCTGGAGTGGATACGGGCAAATACTCTTCCCACTCAACCAGAGGTGCCATGGTGTCCAAGGCACGTTTGCTCGGCATTTCTGTAAAAAGAATACTAGCGCATGCAGGCTGGAAAATAGCTAAGTCGTTTGCAAAACATTACAACAAACGACTAGAAAAGCCTACCGGCATTGCAAAGCGCCTGCTCACCAACTAACAAGAATAGGTGAGAACAAAAACTTTGAATGATACAATTACTAATACAATGACACATAAACATGTTATAATAAGAATGAATGAAATTAAGGATAAAAATGAATTATGTAAAAGTCTCCCTAGCCTGAGGCTAGCCTGAGGCTGTATACCGAGGTAAAATAGTATAGTTATACGAGTCTTACCTGGCTATAGATGATGGATAACTGTTGTTTTCCCGAGGTATAAGCCTCGGGTAGACGTGGGCTATGGCCCGCCCACCACACCCTACCACGTCTATTCCGTTGGTGTACCATTACGGGAAAATCATAGTATCCATTGTATTGAAAGATCATTTTTATCCTGAATAAGTAGGTAAAGATTGCTGGACCCGGATATGCTTCCTTCTCCCTAGCCCACGTCTACCTGAGGCTTATACCTCGGGAAAACAACAGTTATCCATCATCTATACCCAGGTAAGACTCGTATAACTATACTATATTCCTCTGTAGATTTTGTCAGCTCTAAGACACTAGTCTTCCACTGACAGATGCAATTATACACTACAATGATATAGAATGTACATGGGTACGGAGTTAGGCGGGGGGGCGGGGGGGTAGACTAAGAGGTTTGTTTCAGGAAGGTACAGGCGTGTTTGTTTGTTGGGGTTTTGCATCCTGGCAACTTCTAAGGTCACATCAGGAAGTCCATATCAGGAGGTCCAGGCATGAGTTGTGTAAGTGAGAAGCCTGTTTGGGGTGGCGAAGTAGCATGGGTGTGTTGTAGTTTTGTGAGATTTGATGTCGGTGTTAAAGGGACCAGATATAGGTCGCTGAGACACTACCCGTACTCCGACAAATGCTCTCCAAGCATATGTTTGCCAGTTTTCAGTTTATGCAACTAGATATGTGAGGGGAGAGTGCTGACATTGTTTGCTTCTGTTGTGTTTTATTTAGTCCAGCAGCACTGACACTTTTAGACAACCATATAGAGAAATAAGTGTTAGAAATTGCAATCTAAAATGATAAATATAAAGTTCAAATGTTTATTTATCATAACCAGCTACTTTTTATGTGAATAATTGATTAAATCATGTAGATTAATAGACTTTAAAAGTTTAATTGAGAGCTTTTGTTTTTTTTTTTTTTGTTTTTTTATTTCTTTTATTTATTTTTTTTTTTTTTTTTTGTTTTTTTTTTTTTATTTTTTTTTTTTTTTTTTTTTTTCTTTTTATTTTTTATTTGTTTTTTTTTTTTTTTTTTTCTTTTTTATTTTTTTTATTTTTTTTTTTTTTTTTTTTTTTCTCTTTTTTTTTTTTTTTTTTTTTTTTTATTTTTTTTTTGTTCCCTTCTTCTGTGGTTGCCATCTTGGTAGTTACCATGGCTTCCCCTCAGTGGCATGAACTGAACAAACTAAGCAAAGGTATGTTTGGAGAGCTTTTGATGCTGGATTCGTTTGTATCTGGGTGCGGTATAGCCGGCGACTTTAAGGTTGCATAATCTGGCTAAACTATGATATATTAAAACCTGAAAAAGCTTGTCTATAATTTGAACCTATATTTTACATTTAGTGGTCTGCTCATTAATAATTTACTTGAGGATCAGAATATCAAAAGTCGCTGGTTTCGATAGTTAACATCCGGACCTAATTAATATGGCAACTTGAATGATTTTACTTTAAATACCTCCAAAGTTAGCCAGTTATTATAAGTATTACTCCAGACTGAAGCAAGCTAAGTCATAATGCTCAACCTAAGGGCCCTGTCACACTTTACCGGATTGAGGAAACATATTGAAACGGACAAAAATATTCTAATCCGGTGTGATTCAGGCTTGAAATGTATCGATTATGTAATGGACGGGTAACAGATGGTAACGGATGGGTAACAGATGGTAATGGTTGATAACATATCTAACGATCAACAGACAATTCAGTATACAAAAAGAACTATAACAAACGGCAACTGATGTGTAATGGATATGTAATGGACGGGAATGGACGGGGAACAGACTGTAATGGATAATAACCACCTACATCAGTCCGGTGCAATCCATTACAAGTTTTGTGCATGCTCAAAACTTGTAACGGATCAGGCCGGATATCAATGGGGGATATCAATGGATATGCAACGGACACAAACTGGACTTTGCCGGATATCAGCAGACTTTCTTCCATTTCAATCCGTTTCCTCAATCCGGTCAAGTGTGACAGGCCCTTAATATATGTATCTAAAAGAAAATATATAAAAGTTCAAAACCAAAAAACTATGCGACGTTATTACAGTTAGATTAGGTTTGATATGGGCGTCAGTGGTGAATTATGTTATAGTTGGCGCCGTGGGAGGTTTAGATTTAGTGAGTGTGTAAGTCTCTGTGATTTCTTGTCAGGTGTTTAAAAAATAAACCAAATCCAGCACCCACACACACAGAGCCAACAAACTAATCCCCAAGCATGGCGAAGTGCATTGCAATATTGAGATATATTGTTCATTTCACATTGTAGCCAAATGAGATGGCAGACTAAGTTGAGTACTGGCTTCAGAGGCGGTTCGAACCCTGGCAGAGTCAACCTAATTATTTAGAAATTTACACTTGTTGTTACCTCACATGACACTAAGGATTACTAGGATAGGGCAAGGAGCAGTGGAATGAGGAAGACCAATCATCCGTGATTGAAACTTCTCTTGGTTAATTCATGTAGCTAATATACAAACATATATGTGTATATATATGCTGTATAAGAATTATTCGAGTATAATAACCCGGAATTCTATACTCGCTCCTCACACCCACCCACCAGTAATCGGGTGGTTGAGCCTCGGACTACTCATCTACTGCTCAAACCTACTCGCCTCAGCTCCGATGGTGGCGCCACCGCTCGCCTTGTCATTATCCTGACTCACTTACGGCAGACAATTATGTATATATATATATTATATAAGCCTCCCCTACGAATTGAAGAGAGAGACGGCAGATTGGGTTGGTTCGTTTATTGACTCCGGGCTGAGCGATAAATGCCCTACCTAATAAAAAGCAAAAAACAGGAGGCAAGTGACGATTCAAACCGATCGGGCCGCGTCGAGGGCCGCAGCAGCGCAGCAAGGGACAGCGGACGACGCCGATTGGCCAATATTCAGTAGTTAGAATCGACACTAATAAATAATAACTAATTCTCCAAGCGTTTATATGTATATAATAGATTATATATAATATAAGCCTCCCCTACGAATTGAAGAGAGAGACGGCAGATTGGGTTGGTTCGTTTATTGACTCCGGGCTGAGCGATAAATGCCAAAGGGAGCCGCACGACTCCCACCCAAACCAATCAAGCCGTCTTGGAGCACAAGGTGGCTGCAACCCTCATGTCGTCCATAATCCGGACAGATAAGGGGGTTTTCAGATATGCGTAAACTGTGTCGGATGCCCAGTCCCCCCGTACCTTAATTTCCTCT
>CM059191.1:1520458-1575426 GCA_030323885.1 Branchipolynoe longqiensis | reverse complement strand
TGGTGCATTGGTCAGTAGTAAATAAGTTTATATACAATGACCTTTTGATATGCAGCGAAGGAGGAAGAGGAGGTGGGGGTGGAAATAAGAGCACTTTATTGAGAGTGCGAGATAATACAGTGATACAGGCAGTGCAAATGAATAAAGTACAATGATATAAATGAGGACAAATAGATCAGCAAGAAGAATAAAGAATAAAGAGGACAAATAATGTTCATCAAGAGAAAGTCAAGGGGGAAGAAGGAACCCCGAAGAGCCCTCCACCCCAGGAAAGGAAAGAGAGAGGAAGTATGGGTAGGTGGGTGGAAGAAATAAGGCAGGGGAGCGCTACTGGAAGCGGCTGGAGGCGGGGTGGCTGGAGACAGCAGCGGGCCCGGGTTATAAGGCAGGGACCCGGGGGGAGTCGGGGGGGCATTATGTAACCCAACGGTCAACGGCCGCGGCAGGGAAGAAGAGGGTGGGGGTACTCCTCCGCCACAAATCAAGCGCAATGCAAACATTACGACCAATGCAATATCATTAATAAAATGATTTTAAAACAAAAGTAATATCAATCTGACATGTTGCACTGGCTTCACGAGCAGAACTATGAACTTAAGATAGCAACTACTAACTACAGTAAAAGATCTATCTCTAGACATGTCTAGATCTAAATCTACATCTGCCTAAATTTACATTTATCTAGACCTAAATGAAGAAAATATCAATTACACCAACAACTTGTTCCATATATTTGCATACAACGGCTGCTGAACCTGATCCATTCTGTAACCTTGATAAGTTGCTCTGAACATTAATATATTTATTACTGTAAACATAAAGTCGCACATGCACACTTTTCTTACTGCAGAGAGCAATGGCACTTCATCAAGTTCTTCAAGTGAAGAAGGTAATTAACAGCATGCTAAACTTGCTACTAATGCTTCTTCTGTATCTCTTCAGGGACATTCTTTGCAGTCTTTCAATTTTGTGTTGAAAATCACTTTACTCGCACGCCGTTTTGCGACACTGGAACTGAATGTTGATCGTGACACGGTTTACAGAAAATAAAGGCGCTAGGGAGGCTGATTCAGTTATTGACATGAAATTCATGTTTTGCTCTCCAAACAGCCTAATTTTAATAGGTTATGGGCCCAGCGCGCTTCCGCCTAATTTCAATACTTTGCTGACATTATATCATTGGTGCATTGGTCAGTGGTAAATAAGTTTATATACAATGACCTTTTAATGCAATAACATTAATAAAATGATTTTAAAACAAAAGTAATATCAATCTGACATGTTGCGCAGGCTTCACAAGCAGAACTATGAACTTAAAGTTGCATAGTCCGATGGTTTTGAATTTCTGAATTTTTTCTGAGATAAATATATTAGATCGATCACTAATATCTACTTTACATTAGTTAATAGTTCATTTTATTTTAAATGGTAAACCTTTTAGATATTTTGAGTGCAAACATGGAAAATTAGTTTAGGCAAGCTTGACAAAACTCTGACACCATAGACTTCTGCAGTAACAGGTTCTTTTAAATTGACTCAGTATTGCCTTCTATGCAGAAACAAATGCTTAATAAGTGCATCAGTATCTAAGTTAGCTATGTAAAATCAAATCTAGATAATTGGCTTGGTTTTGAAAATTTGATACTTCATCGGATTTTGCAGCTTTAAGATAGCAAGTAATGACTAAAGTAAAAGATCTACCTCTAGACATGTCTAGATCTAAATCTACATCTGTCTAAATTTACATTTATCTAGACCTAAATGAAGAAAATATCAATTACAGCAACAACCTGTTTCATATATTTGCATACAATGGCTGCTGAACCTGAGCCATTCTGTAACCTTGATAGGTTGCTCTGAACATTAATATATTTATTACTGTAAACATAAAGTCGCACATGCACACTTTTCTTCTTGCAGAGAGCAATGGCACTTCATCAAGTTCTTCAAGTGAAGAAGGTACTTAACAGCACGCTAAACTTGCTACTAATGCTTCTTCTGTATCTCTTAAGGGACATTCTTTGCAGTGTTTCAAGTTTGTGTTGAAAATCACTTTACTCGCACGCCGTTTTGCGACACTGGAACTGAATGTTGATCGTGACACGGTCGGGAGGCTGATTCCATTATTGACATGAAGTTCATGTTTTGCTCTCCAAACAGCCTAATTTTAATCGGTTATGGGCTCAGCATGCTTCCGCCTAATCTCAATACTGTGTTGACATTATATCATTGGCACATTGGTCAGTAGTAAATAAGTTTATATACAATGACCTTTTAATGCAATATCATTAATAAAATGATTTTAAAACAAAAGTAATATCAATCTGACATGTTGCGCTGGCTTCACGAGCAGAACTATGAACTTAAGATAGCAACTAATAACTACAGTAAAAGATCTACCTCTAGACATGTCTAGATCTAAATCTACATCTGTCTACATTTTCATTTATCTAGACCTAAATGAAGAAAATATCGATTACACCAACAACTTGTTCCATATATTTGCATAGAATGGCCACTGAACCTGATCCGTTCTGTAACCTTGATAAGTAGCTCTGAACATTAATATATTTATTACTGTAAACATAAAGTCTTACATGCACACTTTTTTTATTGCAGAGAGGAACGGCACTTCATTAAGCTTATCAAGTGAAGAAGGTACTTAACAGTACGCTAAAATTGCTGCTAGTACTCCTTATCTATGGACGTATTCGACTGGGACCTTTCCATCCGCAAAATTTAAGCTCTGCCCCCCTGCACAGTGAACTTGGTTTTCGAATGGAAAGAGGACCAGTCAAATGGTTTCAGTAGTTTCAGCCAATCAGAGCTGTTCTTTTCCATTGCAAATGGCTGCCCTGCCATGGGTGCCATCATTTGCAATGGAAAAGAACAGCTCTGATTGGCTGAAGCTACATGAATTTTCAACCTTTCCATATCAACCATGTTGAAATACACCACATGACCTTGTCGATGGAGCCACAAGACACATTCAAATCATACTTATAGAAACCCACTTCTGGTCCCAGGCGAATAGGAATTTGTAAAGAAATATTTTGATATTTGCATGGAAAGGCCCAGTCGAATACGTCCCATGTCTTCAGGCACATTAACTGCAGTGTTTCAATATCACTGGCATTATATTATGGGCACACTGTCCACTCAATTTGCTATCACTGCAATTTGCTATCACCATTACTCTAGCAGGTAGGCATATGCAACAACAGTTTTCTAAATTGTTGCAATGTGCTTCATCCCCACCCTAGCAGGACCAGGAGCCTGATCAGTGGTCCACTGAGTCCCAGCATTGGTATCTTAGAAGACTTGTAAGTAAGACTAGTCAAATGTATTGCTGTTTGAAGCACCTACTTTGATTAAAGCATAATATTGAACAAATAAGACGTTTACTAAAATGTTACCTAACATATTTAACTCAAATCATCATCATCATCATCATCATGCTGTCGGTCGCAATGCGACAAAGACTGCTTTGATTATTTCTTAACCGCCACTATTTCGTGTGGTTGGGCATTTCATAAAAGCTGCTTGCAAAGTGGTGAAGTGCTGCTGGCTTTTGCAAGTTACTAGCAGCACTCTCTCGGGGAGCAAATAGAGGTCTCATACCGGCAAGAAAATGTCAAGACAGGCGCAAACTATTTGTCCCTGCAGTAGCTGGCCGGGAGATGTTGGGAGTTCCCTTCATAACCACCCTTAACGCTGCCATGGAAGCATGGTTTTCTTTTAGGGTTTGCTTTGGTTCTATCAAGAATCCTTTGGTTCTATCAAGAATCTATACCACAAGGCAGTGGTTTATAACTTTGCAAGACAGGGGCGTCAAACTCCCTGGGGTATATTAGCAGATAGGTACTGCATTACCCGCATACGCATAACTCAAATTCTGTTGCACTTATTAAGCATTTCTTGCTACACAGAAGACAGTACTAAGTCAATTTAATAGAATATGTTGCTACTGAAGCCAGTGGTGTCCCTCATTTGGACGCGCACACCAAAATGACTGTTGCACATGTTCACTTGTATTACTACAGACAGCAAAGGCAATTCATCAAGCTCTTCAATCAAAGGTATTTACTAACACATTCAATTCACTGCTAATGCTTCTTATCTATGTCTTCGGCCACATTGTGCATGTTAACGTAGCATGTCTAATTCACAGGGCGAAGAGGGGGTCGGAGAGGGGGCGGGGCACCAAAACGCCCCAACCGCAGCAAAGAAGGGTAATAACCCCCCGAAGGGACGTGGGCGCCCCAGGACCAAGAACACGGAGCACACGGATAATACGCAAAACATGGCGAGTGCGACGGGAGACGCTCGACAGCTGCTGTCACAACCACTGTCACAACCACCATCACAACCAGGACCTGGAGGAAGCGGGATAGGTGATCGCATTCTTGAGGCCATACAGGCGCTCATGACAAGCCAGATTAAAGATCTGAAGGCGGACCTAAAAACAGACATACTCGCCACCATGGAGGCGAGACTTAATACCAGTGCGGACTCCGACATGCGCGTAACACAACAGCAAGGGGCACTAGCATGTGACGTGGCGGACAGTGTAGCCAGGCCTGGAGCGCTCAACCAGGTCAGTGCGGCCCCGGCCCAACGGCCATTCCCACCGGCCCCAACGGTCACGGGCATGGATCCCGGCCTTCACCAGCGACCCCCAACACCCCCGATCCACACAGCCACCTACAACGCGACACACTTTGACGACGCATACACGGAGGATCGGGACATACTAGCGGGATACGGACAACACGCCACGCTTGACTACGCCATCCACAACACCGAACGAGCGGAAGTTATCAATGACATCCTCCTTGCAGCAGGAACAGCACTCGGCCATAAACGAGGTAAACCAAAATTTCTACCACACCTCTATGTGATACGCGGCTCTAAGCGAGAGAAGGTGGGGCTGGGTGAGGCGACATGGCCCGAGTACTGTGCGGCATTGTTTAGGATGGGGAAGGACGCAGCTGTTCCACAAGCATGGAAGGCACCCATGTTGGAGCACCACCACCAGCTGGTAACAATGGCATCAACCTGGGACTGGAACACGTGCAGACAATGGTCCGAGCACATGTTCGACATGATAGACGATGGCCGCCTCCCCTATGGGTGGGCCGACCACTATGCAATAAAGGATGTGCAGAGGGACGCCTGTGCTGTCGGCACACGACTGCACACTAAGCAAAACCCCCGGTGGCCGGGGCGAAGACAAACAGCTATACCCCCAGCACCATCACTACTGCCGACAACAAGCCCGAGTTTAACAGAGAGACCGATGGCAAGCGCTGCCACCTCTGGAACTGGGGGAACGACTGCGGATTCACGGCCTCCCACGGCCAAAACCCTGATGGCAGGGTCCACATATGTGCCTGGTGCGCGAATAAATATCACCGATCAAATGCCCACCAGGAACGGGCATGCATGAACAAAAAGCGGTTCATGGACAAGAAAGCTACCCCCTCCACTGATGCCACAACCCAACAATCCACCCAGGGTTTTTGCTAAGTGGCTCCACCCCGCCCACCCCCACGCGGACGAGGAGCCACACAACGCCGAGACCACCAGCGGCGAGCAACACACGGTACGTGATAGCATCAATACTGACCCTGGCACAGAAGGAAAAATCGGCGACCAACGTGCCAGCTGGAGGAAACGCCCCACTACACCTAACATTGTGTGTTGTGAATGTGCAAGCGATGACAACTGTATCAATTGTGACGGTGATGTTGGTGACGGCTGGAGGAAACGCCCCCCTCTAAACCACACTGCCACCAGTAACTCTGTAAACTGTGGCGACTGTATCACTTTTGTCAGTGGCCCTGGTGACGTCACCAGGGGCCACGCCCCCGGCGACACAGGAGCCCCAAGGGGCTCTGCCGGATACCACCCCCACAGCGACAACCGCGCACTCACCCCAAGCCGTGATGTAATGAGCTGCATCTGTGTTGACATCTCCGACTGCAGCGACTGCAACAATGGCAACTGTGATGCCGACAGCAGCAGAGGCAGCAGCGTGGGCGGGGCCACCCCACCCGCAGCCGCCGGCAGCCAACACAATACTACAGCCTGTACCATTTGTCAAGCCCTTAACTACAAATGTGTCTGCCCCAGTGATCCTAGTTGCGGCATCTGGCCCCGCCCCCCCGTCACCATCCAGAACTGCATCTGCGCCGACCTCTCGGACTGTAATGACTGCAATGCAGCTGCCGATCACACTACGGGCGATGACGCTGACACCACTAGCTCCTCCAGCCCCACCAGCAGCCAAGGTCGGGACCACGACACTGGCAGCAACAGCACCGGGGCCGGCTGGGCAAGGGTCGCCCACCACAACAGCAGGAAGCGCCACCGCTCTGATTGTGCTGTCGACTGTGACGACAGCTGCACGGACAGCACCCCTAGACACGCCCGTGACACGACAGGCGGCGCCACCAGGCAGGGTGGTGTCACCACCCACGGCCACCCACTAGCCAATGGCCCACCACGCCCCCCTGTTGATGTCACAAAACAAGATGGAGGACATGGCAACCACAACGAGCCCCGCCCACACAGCACGGGTGGCGGCCACGACCACGCCCCCTCCACTCCCGGACACGCCCCCGCATATGACGACAGAGGCACTGACACACACCCTGCCGGCGCGGTTCGCCACGAGGCGAAGTGCCCTCGGGTCAGTAGCACCAGCACCGATGTCAGCGAACACGCCCCCACTACTGGAGATAGCGACGCAGCCGACTACAATACTCTCCCGCTACTCACCCCGGCACAGTACCGTAACACCCTCGACACGATATGGCCCCATCCTGTTGAGGACCAGTGGACACACCGTAAGCACTACCACGACACATACACCCACGTTCGCCGGACGGCTCCCCCCAACTACATGGGCGCCAGGATACCGGTCGCCTCCGGACTAAACATCCCTGAATGGAGGAGGATGCTCGCCGACTACCACGACCACAAGATAGCCGACTATCTAGAATATGGCTGGCCAGCAGACTATGTCGCCGACACCCCCCCCATGCCATCTGCAACGAACCACACCAGTGACCCTGCACAGCTCGATGCCATACGGAGGTACATCGAGACCGAGAGGGGCCATGGAGCCCTCCTCGGCCCCTTCGACAAACCCCCCTTCTCCCCCTGGAACCAGGTCAGCCCAATCATGACCCGCCCAAAAAAGAACACTCCAGAAAGGCGTGTCATCGTCGACCTCAGCTGGCCCAGGGGGAGCAGCGTCAACTCCGGCATCAAGAGGGGCCACTACCAGAGCCGCCCCTGCACCTACACCTTACCCAACATCATGGACGCAGCGGACGAGGTGGCCCGGATTGGGAGGGGCAGCTATATATGGGGGGCCGACCTAGCAAGGGCATACAGACAGCTCCGCGCCTGACCCCTCTCGGCCCCCTCCTTGGAATTGCCATCGACGGCCAGTACTACACCGACGTGGCACCACCATTCGGCTGCCGCACCTCCTCTATGGCGTGCACCAGGACCACTAATGCGGTCTGGGGGTGGAGGTCTGGGCCGAGGCGTGTGAGGTGCCCGGCGGTGAGGGGGTCGCCGGGGCGGTGGGGGATGACTCGCCCCGCCTCGGGGTTGTAGCCGGTCCCGGGGTGCCGTGGGCGGCTGCCCGTGCGCCCTTTCGTCCTTTTCCCTTTCCTGGCATAGTGTAGAGGTCCGAGGTGAGCCAAAAAGAAGAAGGGGCAGAGAGCTGGAAGGCGGCTGGAGGCTGAGTGCCTGAGGGAGGCCGGCGGGCGGCCTTATAAGGGGGGAAGTGAGCAGAGGCTGGAGGGGGGTGAGTCGCTCAGGGCGGGGGGTGGTGAGCAGTGGCGGGGGTGAGTCGCTCAGGGGCGGGGGGAGGTGAGCAGTGGCAGGAGGGGGGGGGTGAGTCGCTCAGGGCCGGGTGAGTCGCTCTCCCTCCCCTCGCATCAAACGAAATGCTTCGCATTACGACCAATGCGGTCGTACACCTCCTAAGAAAAAACCGCCACTTCGTCCACTGCTACCTTGATGACTTTGTGGGCGTGGCACCCACGACGCACGAAGCCGAAAGGGCATACACCGACTGCATCAATATAACGGCCCGGCTCGGCCTCGCCCTCTCACCCTCCAAGTGCACGCCACCCACCAAAGTCATCGAGTGGCTCGGATTCCACATAGACATCATGAAGATGCAGGTCACCATTCCAGAGGAAAAGCTCACGGATGTCCTCACAGAGTGCAAGAACTGGATGGCACCCAGGCGCGCGACCAGAAAAGACCTACAGAAGCTGGTTGGCCAACTCCAGCATGTCGCCAAGTGTGTCACCCCTGCCAGGCGGTTCATGGCAAGGATACACGATGCCCTCACCTACTACGGGCAGCAATACCCGGACCACCTCAGGACCAGCATGGGCAACATCGCACACCTAGAGGCGATAAACCTAGTGGTGGCCCTCAGGGCCCTGGCCCCGCCCAACCCACACAAGTTCCGCATAACAGTGAACACCGACAATGCTGCGAGTCAACATGTACTCAGCACTGGCACTGGCCGTGACAACACTCTCACGGCATGCGCACATGAGATATGGCTGTTCGCTGCCACCAACTCATGCGAGGTCGACATAATCCACAAGCCTGGCAAGGACCTAATACTGGCCGACGCACTTAGCAGGCGCGCCAACGACCACAGAGCTCGAGCCATCGCCACCGCCCTATGCACCAGCCGCGCCCTCACTGAAATCACCGTTGAATTTAATAATGTATTCACCATGGGCCTCTAGGTAACCTGGGAAGCTCACCACTTATTTGCCGTTCTCTCCCCAGGTTACACAGACAAACAGCACGAATGAATCCTCCAGGTCTACTACGCAGGGCTGACCGCAGGGACCTGGAAGAACAAGTCAGCCCAGGCGAGGCGGTACCTGGGGTTCACTGCAAGACAACTCAACAACCCCCTCGCACCTACACAGTACGACCTCCTAGCATACATAGTACACCTCAAAGAGACGCTAGCAACACCAGGGGCCGTACTCAACTACCTAAGCGGCGCCAAGACAAGGGTCCAGATGTTCGGAGGGGACGTCTCAGCATTCAACACATACCCAGTTAGAGGGGGCGGGGCACCAAAACGCCCCAACCGGAACCCCCCCTCCCCCTCCCCTACCCGTAATCTGAACGAACTAACCCAACCCCAGTGGCGCCACCTACCAGGAGCCCTGGAACCCACCTGCCCAGCAACAGGAGGAGCAAAGTTGAAACTCCCACCAGAACCGTCACGTGACCCGTTTTCGAACCCAACTGCCTCCACGGCCACAACTCCTCCAGCACCCGAAGCGACCACTCCACCACCATCTCTTCACCCACCCACCCACACCTCTAAGGACATAAGGAAGGGTTGAGGGTTCGGTCCCCAGCCACCCATCATCACAGCCTGGACTCACGGGGGACACCCCACACTAAAAATTGACCTAACACCCCACACTTGACCTGTAACGAAAGTGAACCCATTGTGAACCTGAAGTAATAAAGATCCATCTTAAACCCCCCATTTGCCTCCGCCTTAGTGAATTAATTATAATGTTTCAATTAGGCTGATATTATCTTATGGGTGTTTTGGTCAGCATTGAATAAGTTTATGCTTAGGTTTCCTATTAACAAATCATTCATCATTGTTGTTCCTTATGGTCTATTTAAATTCTCTTTTCATTGAACAGAGAAATCAAATTAAACTCCACCTACCTAAGGCAGAACAAGAAAGATGAATCAGCAAAAAAGGTGAATGTCAAAACCGGAAATGGATCGAGCTATCGACGGCAATTCGCCGCAGTATTTATTTCATTTTTGCTTTGCTACTTGTGCTAACTATATATGTATAATATATATTTATGCGATGTATAATGAATTATGCGAGTATAAAGATATGTAAGGGAATTATTATCATTATTGTTATACTCCGTAAGACCCAACACTGTACTGGTGGCACCACCTGCAGCCTCCTCACCTCCACTGGATATAGACCAGTGTCAGTCGCACAGGAGAATATACATATATAGAGAGAAGGGGAGAGCGATATTAATGAACCTATTGTTTATACTCATGTAAGTCATTATCCATCCCATATAGATATCATAATTTCTTGAAATAAGAATTAAAGATTTACTTTGCATATGTATATAACTGTAGACAGATCTAGATCTAATTATTTATAGATTTATCTAGCTCTAGAATTGTTAATTTTATCAAAGCAACTTGCTTCTTCAGATTGCACGCAGTGACCGCTGGACCCTACCCGGCTCTGTACTTGCTATGAGCTGTCACAGATAATGAAAACATCAATAACATTAGAAAAACCTTCCATTAAAGTAACTACTACTCCAGGTCCTTTACTAGATCCAAATGCAAGTATCAAATGAGTTGACTTGAAATTTATACAATGTCACCGATGTATCCAGCTCGCATTGTGTAAACCATTCTCCCTTTATATAATGTACTATCCCATCTGGTAGATCTAATGAATCGCGCTGAAATTCGGTGTTGGATTCTGTTGTTAGTTCTGGACTCCTACAAATAGCATTAGTTCTTTCCACTGCCACAAGGTGGTGGGTTAGTGCTGGAAATCGTTCATTAACCACCCCCCACCCCTGTAATATACAAGTGCACATTAATTCTAGGTCGGAACTGCAGCTGCCTTTATTACTTACTAATACTAGTCACACCTTATCTCGGCTCCTGGTCACATGATCACCTGATCATGCATAAGTATCATTCATTACCCCCCCCCCCCCTCTCCCTACCAGTCTGTGCTCACCCAAAATATAAACGGATATGACAGGGGTAGCGACAACAGTGCCCAAATAGCCTACACTTGACTTGACTGTTTTTTTGTAACCTTTCGGTTGCGGGCTGAAAACCTGCAGCATTGAATCGGCACCGATAAAGAAAGGGTAGGATTGAGGAGAGAGAAGTGAGTTGAGTCAAAGAGCCATGCCTCCTTGCTCTGTGGTGACCAGTTGGCGAGTCGAAGACACGAACAAAGTAAGGTGGTAGGAAATGAAAAGCTGGCCGACCTCCCCCCCCCCTCCCTGCAGTATTTGTTTAGACATATCCAGGAGAGGAGCCCGGTGTTGCAGTTTCCGCGGCATACCAGTTTGCGAGGGACACATCCATTCAAATACATTATCAATGGCCGTGAGCAAATCTTCATAGAGAAGAAGTGAAATATCTCTACAACCACACCACCTAGAATTTAGAAACAAATCCCTTGGTACACATATAGAAAACATGTGTACCAAAAGGATTATATTAAATTGATAAGGGTAGGGTTCTGGATTTCTATTAATTTAGAATAAAACTAATGTTTTGCAATGCGCATACCGTCAAACTCAAGACGTCCAGATCACGCTCCGACCAATACACAATAACGATCCCTCGGATCCCGACCTCCATCTGCTGCCCCGTACGAGCCTGGAGGCAGTACTCGACCGCAACCGCACCTGCGCCACTCGACCCTGCATTCATGACCCCGGACGGGTCCCCATTGACAGTCAAGACCCTCACTACCGCCCAGCGTGCCGCACTACAACACTTGGGGTGTGCCAACCCATCCGGGTACACCCTCCACAGCCTCCGTCGGGGTGCCGCACAGGCATGTGCCACCGCCGGAGCCCCCCTTAAGGACGTCACCGACCTCGGCCACTGGCGGTCGTCCGCGGTGCACTCATACGTCCCCCAACAGGCCTTCACGGTCACGACCCGGGCACTCTCAACACTATTTGGTTGAGGCCCGGGTCACTTAAGACTCTAACTCACATAAATGACTTTGCCTCGATATGACATTTGACCTTATGAACATTTACTACATTGCCTTAACTTAACCTATGCAACTTAACTTTGATTTACTTACCTCTACTTCACTCACTCCATGCTTATTTGACTCTATACATTACCTGTTCTTCTTGAATAAATTGCCATACTATGTAGTCCGCCTCCTGTCCTGAATTGTCCATATTGCAGTGGCAATATGGGTAATTCGGGGCGAGGCGGACGACCCCCCTCCCCCGGCCCTACCGCCCCCACCCTTCCTTCCTCCTTCACACCACTTCCCACCACCCCTCAACCACCCAGATGGCGCCACCACCTCCCTTCCCTCACTCACCCCACTCCCTCCAGATGCCGCCCTCCGCTGGTCCCACCGCTGCCCCGCTGGTCCCGCCGCTGGTACCGCCCCCCCCCCTTTCCTCCCTTCCGCCTCCCCATCACCTCGGCCACTTCTCCTCCTGCAACCACACCGATAAGACCTATTCTCACCGTCCCACCCACCCAACTACAATCGAATAGGGTTGAGGCCCGGGTCACTTAAGACTCTAACTCACATAAATGACTTTGCCTCGATATGACATTTGACCTTATGAACATTTACTACATTGCCTTAACTTAACCTATGCCACTTAACTTTGATTTACTTACCTCTACTTCACTCACTCCATGCTAATTTGACTCTATACATTACCTGTTCTTCTTGAATAAATTGCAATACTATGTAGTCCGCCTCCTGTCCTGAATTGTCAATGGTCGTGAGCAATCTTCATACAGAAAATACAGCAAAAGTGAAATATCTCTAAAACCACACCACCTAGAAACAAATCGTTTGGTACACATATAGAAAACATCTTTACCAAAAACATTATATTAAATTTATGAGGTTACTGACGATGCTGTTCGATTTTGACGCATGCGCAGAAGCGATGTGTCCCTCGCAAACTGGTGTGCCGCTGAAACTGCAACACCGGCAGCTTTAGGGAGGTAGAACAGGTGTGGACGAAGTGGAGTCTGGACAGCAAATGACCAAATAGATGGTTATTGCTACATCAATTATAGGCAAGCAAAGGACTGAGCATACTGTAAATTGTCTCCCTTCTTTTGTTCAGAAAGTTCATTCAGTGTGGTATTTGAGTAGATGAGAAAAAGGACCCACCAGGAAACAAATTAACTACAGAGTCGGCAGTTAATTCAAATTGGTTGTAGACAAGGGGGTGGTTAAGTGCACACCTGTAACATTGGTAGGTCGACTCGGAAACAATGTATCTGTCAGGACTTATGTCGCTATAACAACTGAATAACAAACAGAGGGGATCCGAGGTGACTGCCTGTTGTTTTTGCACCGAAGTAATTTCAATTGCATAATACAAATCTAGATAAGTGCATTAGATTTAACCTCAAAAGAAATCATGCTTTCGTCCTATTTTGCAGCTGTAACATAAACAGGAGCCTCGTTTGAGATTTTCAGGTGGAATGCAACTTGAGTAAAATGCTATTGGAATAAAGCTTTTTTTTGCTTTTTTTAAACCTATTTTTTTAAACTATTTGTAATCTTAGGTGGTACGCAGTTGCACACCTGCGTATATGGAAGTTAGGCCCCTGTGTGATTAGATATGTTCACTGTGTGTAAATTAGTGAACGATGCTATTCACAGGGCTGCTCTGCTCTGCAAATTGGCACATAATTTCTGAATTGTGGTTGATTCGATGAGGGGAGCCAGGTACCCACCACGACCCTAGCGGGAAAGACAAACTTCATGACCTAGAAACCTCCCCCCCCCCCTCCCCAACCCTACCAGCCATTCGGATTTGCTTAGCCGTTGGACACATAGCATTTTACTACACCCACCCACACCCTCTTTTTTAAGGACTACTTCGTAGGGGTCGCTCCAGCGGCCTCAGAGCACCCAGCGATCGCAGAGGCTCCGCTTAACATCGACGGTGTCGACTGACTCCACCCCCCCCCCCCTATTGTACCTCATAACTTTGTCAAATAAAATTAACCTTTCGTCCCACACGGTCTCTGGCTTCCCTTATTCGAATCAGCAGAAGAATGAATATTATTTGCAGAGCTGTTCTGTGGTAGTCCTGCTCTGCAGATTACAGAAAATACGCTCCAAAATAACATAATTTGATCTTAGCAGTGGGTAGTCATGCTCCTAAATAACAGAATTTGATCTGAAGCAGTGGAATATTCATTGACATTTTGCTTTTTGTTGGTCGTTTTTGTTTTATTAACGTTTGCTCGCCCGTATTTACTGTGGTGATAGTGTGCTTTGCCACTCGCCTGCTCATTTTCTTCAATTTTAGCACTATCTCATTATTAAGTGACGCTCCTAAATAACATAATTATGGATAGTTGTCTTAAATATACTCATTGTCGATGTTGGTTGCAACATGGGTAATCGAACCTTAACATTAAATGTGTACATCGACCATGCCTAGCGGGTCTTTTGGAACTACACCTAGTAACAACGCAGAGCTGGCAGACGCGCGTATGTAAATTAGATACGACATCAGCAGCCTAAATCTGTTACAAAGTTACGAAAACATGACGCAGTCGTGACGTTTCGAGCCGCCTAAGCTGCTATATAAAGCGAGCAAAAACCCGAACTCGGCCACTATGACTTGGTGGCGGACGGCGACGGACATTCTACTCTGCCATCCTCCCCACCCCAAAATAAGAGACTAGAAGTATAGAGTTAAAGCATCTCGGGGCCTTCTCTCATTATACTCAAGCATGTACGATTGCCATTCTAGTTCATTAAAAAGTCCCAAATATATACCATTTGTCCATGTTCGCGTTGTTCAATTATATTATTATGTTGCTTGAGTGACTCCATGTATTTCTAAGGGGTAGGGGGGGGGGGGGGGGGGGGAAAGGGGTCCGGCCCTGATTCCAGTAACCATGCAACACAAGGGCTGAGCTCCTGCCAGCACCTTAAATGTTACCTCAGGGTAACCTTGGTTTTACTTTTTTTTAATGCTTTGTGAGAATACAATTCACGACACGACAAGGGGACTACATGGGATGGGTTTATTCAATAAACAGCCCTAAGGCCAACGTTAGTGCCTCAGAGGCGAACTACTTACAGGTTGTATGTTACATAGATATTCAAAGTCATCAAGCAAGGTTACAGTGGTAATATAATGGTGTCATCACTCAAGTGCTTATTAAAGTAGTCATCAATCAAGGTTACAGTGGTAATATAATGGTGTAATCAATCAATTGCTTATTAAAGTAGTCATGCATATAGTTCAAGTGAGTTAGAGGTGGGGGTTACAGGAGATAAGGGAAGTAATGTAATAATAAGATAAGAAACAATAACTGTACATCAACATAGGAAATCAGGCTCTGTCAACCAGGTGGTGGGAGAGAGCGTGGTTTGCGGCGGCGTACATCATCCGGGAGGACGTATGTGTGTATGGCGGCGGAACGCCAGTTTCCGAGGTCACGGATGTCGTTGATGGGGGCTCCGGCGAGGGCGCAGGCTTGGGCGCCTCCTCGCCTGAGGCTATGGAGGGTGAACGATTCAGAGTGGGGGTGCTTGTATGCTGCGAGGGCGGCCCTTAGTGCAGTCGTCAGGGTCGTCACCGTCAGGGGGGATCCCCCGGAAGGAGGAAGGCTGGGGCCTCGTCCGTGGTCCGGGTGATCTTCTTGTAGGCCCGCCCGGCGTGGACTGGGCATCTTCAGGAGCCCGGTATAGCTTGTATGCTGATGGTGAAGGCGTCCTTCGATGTCTTGGTCGTCTTCGTCGAGCGGACGTGTACGTTGAGGGCGTCTCCATCCTCGGTGATGTCCTTTCCGGTGATCGTGTGTCCTGGGTCCTGTGTCCTGCCGGTGACCAGCAGGTTCCCTTGGCGGAGCGGGGTGAAGTATCCTATGAGGAGTGCGGCTGTGAGGACCTTGGCTGTTGGTCCTGCCGAGCGGAGGTATTCAAGGGCGGCGTCGAGGTGTCTCATGGTTAGGGCGGGGGCCTGTCGTGGGGTGTGGTGCGAGAGTCGGGTCACGCCCTTCTTCACGACCGAGACTGGGTAGGAGTCGAAGGAGGTCGTGGATCCCCCCACGAGGCGGACCCAGGTTCTTGCTCCACTGACGTAGTTGAGTACTGCGGACGGGGACCTTAGGTCGTCGCTCAGTGAGGCGATCAAGGACATCACGTCGGCCTGCCCGGGCGGTCGAGGGTCATAGTGGTGTCATGAGGCGTGTCGGAGGTAGCGTTCGACCTGGCACCAGTAGTAATACTCTAGGACATATTTAACGTATAGAAGCCTATGGGGCGGGAAATCAGAAAATTTCAGCCAATCAGCTTCGAGTATTTGGTCATGTGACCGTCCAGGGTGGGTCGTCGGGTGGGAGGGTGTTTTCTCTCAGCCAATAGGAAGGCTGCATTTGTTTAATTTATGTTAATTTATGTATCTAGGTCACGCATATGCCCAAATAAGGCTCGAAGAAACTATGTCAAGTGTGGGGGGGTGACCTAGAAAATTTCGTCCCAAGTGCCATTCTCCCCTTAATGCCTGGGTCTATGGCTGCGGTACCCCTGGTTTGCAACACTATAAGGCTTTTTGGCTGGTTTTTCACGAAAATCTTGGCTCCGAATGTGTGTGTGTGTGTGTGTGTGCACCCCCACAAAAGGGGGCGTGGCCTATTTTGGTTTCAGCCAATGAGCGTTGAGTATTCGGATGATTGACAGATACGAACGCGACTTGGTGACCATGTTGTCTCCTTTTGTAAACATTGGCACATGCTTTTGGGGGGGTTGGTGGGGGCAATGTAAACATTGCCACATGCTTTTGGGGGGTTAGTGGGGGGTTTGTAAACATGGCCACGTGCGTTTTGTGAATTTTGAATTTTGGCGGGCGCAGTAGCTATGAGCCCGCTATATCATAACGCATTTCTAGTGCACTAACCTCTGTTGTGTGTGTGACACTGCACTCTGCGAGAATTCGCACCCGTGAATGAGAGCAATGTTCGTAACAGTAGACGCTGCATTTCCCCCCCCCGCCCCCCCCCCCACAAGAATTTCTTTGCGCGCGCTTAGCACGAGACGCGTTACTGTACGACACACAACCCCCCCCAGCGTCGCTGCTCTCACTATCTCACAGCACTAAATGACCCACTCTCTTGACAACAACCCACTGAAAACTGAACAGGTCAATGTATGTACATCTCCGGCTGTCTTGAATTTGTTGATTTGTAATTTAGTTATATTTGGTACTGATCTAATCCATTGCTGATGTCATTTAGACTTTAAAAGAAAGAACACAAGAAGACAAAATTACGCAATATTGTTTTTTTATTCAAATGACAATGACAAGTTTTTAAATATAATATTCATCAGAATCAGAGGATTCAGCTTTTGTTGCAATACAATTTAATTCACACATAGTAGGTAATTTTTTACGCTTGGCAATTGTACTTGCAGTAGTGGTTACATATGCAGAAGAAGTTGCCATATTTGTTACCAATGTAGATATATTAGTCAATTGTTGTACGATATCAGCATTCATTTCTTTTGAAAAGCAACGTAATTCACGATCATAAAAATCTGATTTGTATAATTCGATTGGAACCATAATGTTTTTGGTTTGTTTAGACCAATTCTGAAATATTTTGATATTAGTTTCAGAATCAGAGTCTAAATCAGTTTGATCAAAATGCACAATCGACTTCTTCTTTTTTTCTTGTTTCTTCATTGCGGCAACTTCCTTCTGAATTCAGTTGTCGTATTTTTTCAGCAGATAACCCGAGTAAAATGGTGTCGGGTTTATTCCACCACATAATTCACAGTTTTTCAAGTCTTTTTCGTATTGTGTAATTGCTTTCGTTTCAACATATATTTTGGTTTTTGCTGTTAGTAATGCATTTTTGTGCAATGCTAATACTTGCGATAGTTCATCAGGTTGTGTATTACTATCAAGTCGTTTAATAGCGGCTTTTGAGTCATTTTGCGTACAGTTTGTTTTGGATTGCCTGTCTGACATGTTTCTCGAATAAAGTGTATACAGTGAGCTCCACAAGTTGAAGTCGTTATGTGTTGTAATTGTTTTTTGGTATACAACCATTTGTATTTTGATTGTTTTAAAAAAGCATTGAAATGTTTATGAGCTTTTAAAGGTGGTAAGCCATAAGGATCAAAGTAATAGACTCGTTTAATACAGGTAACGTAAAATGCAATCCAATGTGTTCCAGGGTTTTTGGCTAAATCAGTATTAGCGATGAAACAAGTGTTTGCCTTGGGATTTACAGGTATGCAGTCCTCGGGAAAGACACCCAGGAACTTGTTTTTGCAATAGGGTGTTTGGTTCAAAAGCCTTGCGATGGTTGCCGCGTTCATTTAGCTCAAGTGATAATCCGTGACGGGTTGCCTGTCTTGAGTTAGGTAGAGAGTGTTGTCGTAAACCAGGTAGTTGACCAGACTTGTTGAAGCGGTTAATCCATTATTGAAAGTGATTTCTTCACCTAGTTGACCCTTCTTAAGTAAGTTTGTTTGACACATATTGTTCGATCTGTCCGGAGTTAGATCAAATACGAATAGTGCGTAACCTTCAGCAAATGCCTTATAAGAAATACCGCAGTTTCCATCACAATTAACTTGACCCAAGTTTCTGTAAAGGGCATCAAATTCACGAGCGTACATATTTCGTTGGAAATCTGGTTTAAACGCATCTGATGGAAATTGTTGTTCGTTCATGATTAATTGAAGACTTGTGATGGACTTGTTTTCAAAATTGAAAGGATTTTTGGTGGCTTTGCCAATAAATGCATTATTGTCCACAAACGCGATAACGGTTTGTGTTGGAAGTTGACCACTATTTGATAAAACGTATGTTTCATTGTGATTTCCGGTGGGGATAACATGGCTGATAGTTTCTGTGCGTTGCATTGGATACACAAATGGTGTACCCGATACGGCTTTTTCATGAACAAGTGCAACTTCTGCAGATACCACGACTTGCCGAACTCTTAATGAAGCATTTTTTATCAATGGAATGAATTCTTCACCCATTAGGCAAAAAGCGGAGGAACTTCGCATTAGCCTAAAGTGAATGTCTGTGCTCGCTGGAAGCAGTTTGTGTTGGTGTGCTATATCAATATGTAATGGAATGACCATGGTAATTGACCCATCTATAGCACGTTTTTGCCTCTCAGTAAATCCATGGTTTGTAGCATCTCTTGCGTCAAAGCGTCCATTTGTGTCAGCATGCCACATTTCATTGTACATCCAATATTTTTTGTCCGCTTTTGAACGATTCAGTAGATTTTCGATGTAGGCTCTGTATGGATGGTTGTCTTGGTTTCCAGATATTTTTTGGTCATTGATATACACTTGAATATCCTTAAACATGGATGCACCAAAATTATTTACCGGGGCACAGGCATCAGCTAGCGTAACACGAGTTGCATGGTTACTTGCTTTCACAATATCGACTTCTAATTCCAATACGGTTTCTGACAAATCTGTGTATTTGGAAGATTTATGTATGTGAAATTCGATTGTAGCATTATCTGTTAATGATGTCACAGGTTTAAGTTTGACGTATTCACTGGAAACAACAGAAGTTTGCAAAGGTGTACGTTCATGTAAATCCAGTTCGTGTACGCTACATTCTTCGCGATGGTTGGCCATGATGATATGTATATTTTATATAAAAAAAATTGTACACGACTAGCGCCTTTTAAGTGTGTGTTTCCTTCCAAGATGTGTCTTCGTCTGGTGTCTTAAAGTGTTATGCGACTTTATTTATATCCACTAAAGGTATCCAAATAAATCACTTTTTGTTCGTTTAGAAACTTTACGGCGTCGTTTGCGAGTAGAAGCTTTTCCAACACTGCTACCACCAGTTTGTCTTACACGTTTACGCGTTTGCGTTTTCTTTGGATTTTTGCGTCGTTTTTTTTTAGGTGGTGCTGGTAGCGAGGATGATAATGCTCTCACACCTTTTTGAATTAGTTGCTTGCCTACACTGCGTCCTCTGTTTGTCAATGACTGCTTTATATTTTCTCCAGATAACACATCACCTGCTACACCCATGCCAGCTCTCAACAACGATTTTCCAAGAGATTTGAAAATTGGTGTAGCACCTCGCAGAAGGCCACTAAGCATACCACCGATACCATGACCACGTTGACTTATTCTTCCTCTGTAGACAGCTATGTTACCAGAGCCTACTTGATGTTTGTAGTAGGACGCATATCCGGTATTCATTTTTCTGGTTTAAGAAAAAATTATACTTCTTTTGGCCGTAATAGTACCGATACTGTGACTTCTCCTCGTTGGAATGGTATGTATCGTCCAGCTCGATCCTTTAAATACACAGCAACAGTGTCAATGGCATTAGCTCGCATAGCAAAAAAGTCCAAGTGTTGAAAACTGACAGTTTGCACAAATCCACTGCAACCAGGAGGCATAAGGGATGAGACGGGATGTACTAGATTCAGGGCCTCTAAGCCAGCAATGGGAAGATTCATTTCAATGACAGCTGTTGGAAACTGCTCCACATAGAATCCAACAGGGGAAACAGTTCCCCAAAATGAGGTATGTTCAGATCAAGAGTTTCTGTTACTTCTGACAGCTTTATCGTATTACAGATCAGTCGAGAATAAATTAATTACATAATGTTAATGCTTTATCTTAGGGGCTTTAGCTAAATGAACTACTTAGAGCATCGGCTACTAGAAGTTCTGTTGCTGTCTTAGCCTTCATCTGGTCACAATTATATCTTGCTTCCTTTAAGAGTTGGTGAGCAAAATCAGAGAATGGGATCTCTGCCGCTAACTTCTGGAACCATTCCAGATCCTTCAAGTTCTGGATTACTATGAAAGAACCCTTGTAGAGGTTGCTCGAAAAGATGCAAGAGTTCTGTTAGTGAATCTGGGGCTTGATGCATTTAGGCATCTGATTACCCTTCGCCGTTATGGTCTAGAATTATTTTGTTAGATGTGTTTGGTCTGCCACAGTATAGAGGCAGAGAGAATTTCTGTGACTTTTAGTCTATGAGAGACCGTCATGGAGACTATAACTAGCAAGTTAGGAAGTTAATAGGCAGGAAGCACTTAACATTGGCAATTTCTCGACCTAATCTGGCGGCGCTGGCAGTCCGGTATCACAATGTGGCAGCACTATAACATCCGACAAGTCATCACCTGTCCTGATACTGCCTTAGATGTTGCTTGGACGTAAGACAAAAACGAGATTTGCTCTTAAGATCAAATTATAGTTGTGGCAGTTATCACCTCGGAAACACACTCGGTATGCAAGGAGCTATTAAAGACAACATCGTCTTCCACTGCTTCATGTCAAATTCTGTTACTATAAAGGCTAATTACTGCTACAATTACATTGTAATAATTATGAGCATGACTTAATCATCCAAGAGTGCGAGACTGACACCATGAGGCGGAACCCGCAGTCTCTATAGTATTACTATTCGCAATTACAGCCTAGTACTACCACCTGGTGTTAACTATTAGAATCTGCCAGAAACTGCCACTGCCAGCGGGATAAGCACATGGGAGCAGAGCTTCATAACAATAACATCATAATACTTGCACTAACTCAGATTATATTCTGCTTAAAAGGTGTCAGTCCTGAACAAATTATCTAATTGTGACACTCATATGGTAGTGGCTGTGGATCAAACAGGGGTATCAACACAATTGAACACTATATCTGGGAGAGAAATCTCTGCCGGTATTGTACGTTCCGGATGAGTGAACCCTCGACTGGTAGGCGGCCTGCCTGTACCGAGGCCGGAGGATCCAATCCGGTTGAGCAGCCATGTGAATCAAGTCAGGTGAACGTGTAGTTTACCATCAGAGCTCAGATGAAGGAAGTAGCTGGCGAGCGGCACGGTTCCTATCACTCGGTAAACAGGGTATAAAATATTCCGATAATAAACATTGGGAATGCAAATGTTCTATTGTGAAACTGGTATAAATGGCCAGGTGCATCAATGTGTTTATTTAGTTGCTGGTGGTACTGAATAATAGGTACATAGAGTTACTGGTGCTGGCAGGACTGTAAGTAAGGGTACTCAGAGACCAGCTATTCCATGAACTCTGTTAATCATGAGCATGACTAATGGCATAATAAATAAGGAACCTCTCTACGCAGTTATCCTAGCCCGCCGGTACTGGACTGAGGAGCAAGTGGTTGAACGTGTAGTTTAGATTATCCTAGCCGCTGGGACAGCACTGAGCAGCAAGCGGGTACAGCGTAAATTAAAGTCTGTTGCCCAATCAGCTGTAGAATAGCAGTATGTAGCTATTCCCGGTCGTTCTCAGATTGTCACCTGGGTAGAACAAATTGTTTTGAGCAGCAAGGGTGAACTTGTAATTTACATTATCCTAGCTGCCACTACAGAGGTGAGCAGGAGTAGCTTCTAGTGGCAGTACGATAAGCAGTGAATTTTAGCGAAGGCTAATAAAATAAAATAAATAACACTTGCACTACTTCAGATGAAATTCTGTTAAATTAGAACGAGTCATTGCTGACAGCAAATTCTGTCATTTGTGAGCATGACATAAGAAATTAGAATTCTAGAGATGAAGAACTGCCAGTGAGCCGAGGTCACTGACACTGTCACAACAGTGCAGATACGCAAGCAACGTTAAAAACAAATTGTGAATAATGTTCCATTACTTCTTATCCAGTTCTATTATTAGTGACTAATCACTGCAAAGATTAACTTCAGTTAATTATGAGCACGAGTGGCACCGGTACAGCAAGTGACTGAACGCATAGTTAGGCAGAGACAAAAATTACTGTCAACAGAATAGAGAGAATGGAGCAAACGTTAATAAAATAAAAGAAATAATAATTGCACTACTTCCGATGAAATTCCGTTATTTAGCACGAGTCAATTCTGACAGCAAATTCTGTAACTTATAAGCATGACTGGGTTAGAGTTCTTGATAGAGAACTGCGAGAATGAGTGTGATTGGGTTGCAGCCATATAGGCGTGTATCTCTCACTATCACCACGTCAAAACGTTAATGGAAATAAAAGAAATAATACTTGCACTACTTCAAATGAAAATCCTTTAATTAGGACAAGTCAGTGCTGACAGGAATGTTTCATAATTCATCGGTTTGACTTTGCTGGAATTCGAACTCCCAACCTTCTGCAAGGGAAGCCTGGCCTCTAACAATTCGGCCACCGAATGAGTGGTGAGCATCATAAATTAGAGATCTAGAAAACGAACGGTCATAGTGACCATGCATGAGCAGAGGTAAGTGACACTGTCACGATGGCCCGTCGGGACAACGCTGAGGGACAAACTGTTGAACTGGTAGAATAAAAGATCATAGCCGGCCAGACAGGGCTGAGCAGGAAGCGGGTAAACGTGTCTTACATTATGTGTAGTTTCCAATATCCTAGCCGGTGTCATGGTATACAACCCCTGCCTGATCGCAGCCCCTGTCGTGGCTTCTGCGCATGCGCAGAGGTTGTGAACAAGCTCAGCTCGGCTGCAGAACGACTACACACTGCCAGTGTCTATTAAAGATTAATAGAAATGCACAACCCTAACCATATAAATTTAATATAATCTGTTCGTTGGATATGTTTTCTATATATGTTCCAAGGGGTTTGTTTCTAGGTGGTGTATAGTTTCATAGATATTTCACTTTTTCTGTATGAAGATTGCACTGACACTCAGAATATCCCAACTTTCACTATTTAGTCTATTATCTCTGTTTTTAATACTTTCAGCATAAATTGCTCTTAGGTTACATTAAATACTTCAGATCTTCCTCTTCAATCGCGCATTAAGATATTTTTAATCGATCCACTGAAAGTTTTTTAATTTATTTTACAAAAATAAATGCTTAGTCAACTGTCTTCACGGCAGGGGCTGCGATCGGGCAGGGGTTTTATACCATGACACCGGCCGGTACAGGGCTGACCTGCAAGCGGGTGAACGTGTAGTTTCCATTATCCTAGCCCGCCGAAACAGCGCTGACCTAGATACTGTCACCGAAGTAACTGCCACAGTTATACTTGTTTGTTGTCGGTGCATGTTCTAACAGGACCCGTTCCGGATGAGCGGCTAGACAGCGGTGCAGTGGCAGAAGAAAGCGAAGTGAACAGTAAGAGGCAGCCAGGTAGACTGAGTTGAGACTATGAAAGGAGGCGTGAGGTAAACAAAGGAAGATTGCCTCGTTCGCAAATTATACATGTTTGCCTCGCCAACATGCTTGGTAAGCACTTTGTCTACACGCGGGAATGAATTAAACTCGGCACCTGTATCATTTAGTTGTACTTACTAAAACGTGTGTTTTTCCTGATGGCCAGCTATTATCATAGAATTAGGTCCTTGCAGCCGCGGACTCAAATCTACTAATGAATGTTCCATTTCGACCAGCGCCACTTTGGGATATACTAAATGTGTTACCAAAAAACATTCGTATTATATATATAAAGGTGTAAGACTAAATTCACAATGATTAATATTTTTTTTTTTTTGTTTTTACAAATGCAAAGGTGAACATTGTATATATCTTAACAAACTAATACATAACATACATGAGTTTAGTTACTAATTGGCTAATATACAGATTAATCTTACTAAAGGCAAACACAAACTTAAGTTACTCTCATGCAACTTGGATATTAAATAACATGTATTTGATTTTTAACAACTAAATACATTAATAACATGGGTTTAGTTGATTAAAATAACTAAATCAAGTTATAAAATAGACTATACCACAGACAATCTTACTAACGGAAAACACAATATAAGTATAATAAACTAAGATAAGATTACCTAAAGATCACAATCATCACTATTAGCTAAAAAATAAACTAGATTTGCTTTTACCTCAGTATTAGTCCTTAAGTACTCGTGTGCAAAACTCGGTGGCCATAAAAACAATGACACCATTGGCAGGCCTTTTGCACCATTGGCAGAAAAATGTTGCTTGTGTACGGTGTTTTTAGCTCTCATTTAAAGCTATAATGAACACCATACTCCATTCTCTGATTCTTTGTATATGAAACCAGTTCGTTACTATTATTTGGTCCAGAGAAAAAAAGCTGTTTTTATGCTGACAAATTTCTCTTAAAAATAAATTTGGTTTTGGTTATTTTAAATATCATTACCCCCAGGATTAACTTGGTATCTGAAATTAAACATGCATCTATAATTTCTGATTTAAAATAACCTAATACAAGATGACTTCTAATCAAAGATATACAAAATACCCTTTGTGGTGTGTTTGGCACACACACAATTCTAGATCTGTTTAAAATGATGGAGCAGTTAACATCTAATATACATATCTAGTAACACTTAAATTACACTGTGGTGAATGCCAAAGTAAATACAATAAATTGCTTCGTTGATATTAAACCAATATGTCTTGAATCATATAAGCGCTGTTCTAATAAATGCAGTCATGCTTATAGAAACTAAAGTACCATACAAGACAATATTCTACACAAGATGAATTTGGGGTTCGTAAAAATATTGAATATTATCTTTATGGATGGGCCCTCACAAGTTATAGCGAATGGACACCCACATGCAGTTGTTTCAAAAGGTTGTCGCTGTGTTGGGAATTTTCTGTAAAATGGGCGAGGGTGCAAACAGGGGTGGTTTGTTTCTTTTCTAAATTATCTTCTAAAGGAAGTGGAAGGCGGCTTATTTGAAATCGATTTAAACCTTCTTTCAACTTTTTCTTTGGAAAAGCCACGGCTTTTCCTTAGGCTGAATTCGGGCATTGCTTGTACTGGTTATTAATCTATGTTTTAGGGGTTTTAAGTTATAATTTCGGAAAAAAAACTCGCCTTGTAATTGTTGTTGTTGTTGACTAGATAAATTATTAGATAAACTTGTTGGTAGCATTCTGTAGCTACGGTCGGAGTTAACTTCCGGTAGTAGATTCAAAGGCTAAGCCATTCCTTACCTGACGATCGACATAGGCAGACCATTTGTCGGTTTGATATAAATTTTTTGTAGTGTCATCTACAGCTTCATCATGCCCAAGGCATCCAAGATTAGGAGTGAAGTTGGACGTTATTCCCGGGCGTTGCTGGCGACCATGTACGAGGGCCATCGTTCTGCATCCTCCAGTGGCAGAAGTCGTGTGAGCTGCCTGCTTTCTTCAGGTCGTGTACGCTTAGGTGATCTGTCATCATCGACGCCTGTGGTTAACGAAACGGCTTCTGGTCAAGCGGCAAGGTTGGAGGATATTTCCCGTCTGCTCGATCAGAAGCTTTTGGCGACCAAAGAGCCATTGCTGGCCCTGATTGATTTATTAGAAAATAATTATAGTTCTCATTCGCCACTATCAGCAGCCAGGCGGGGCGGAAGTGCCGATTGATGACATCATCGAGTGCGGTGGCGTAACGGCTATGCAGACGACACCGAAAAGGACGATTCGTCCGGCTTGCTCATGCATTGGCTGTGTCGAGACGGGTAGTGCAGCAGTAATGCAAGGTAATTCTGATTCATTTAGTGTTGGCACGTTGGCATCGACCCTTGGCAGTAAGTGCGGCAACTCTACTAAACGCACAATGGTGCGTATACCGTTCCATGAGGAATCAGACAGTGACGACATGATGATGAGGGATTTGATACGGATCGCCGGTAAAAAAGCTTGTATGGTTGGTAAACTGAAGCTTCTTCCTCATAAATATATAATTAGAGAAGAAAAGAAGGGTAAGGTCGGTATGGGAGAAGCAAGCTGGTATGAGTACTTATCGGCGATCCGTCGAATGATCAAACGTGGGGACATACCGGCAGCCTGGGTGCCAAAGCTTGATCACATTGACACTATTTTAGAACTTGCTCATAGCTATATGTGCCAAACATGCCTTGATTATAGCGAAAAGGTATTTAATATGATCGCTGATAAAGGCTCCTGGATGCCTGGGATGATGAGGCTAAAATTATTGAGGTGTGTCGTCATGTCCAGTTTAGGACACCGTATAGGAAAGATTGTGTCAAGAAATGTTAGGGATGTCAGTTTGTCAGAATATAACAGGGAGTCTGATGGCCGTCCATGTAGCATATGGAATCGCGGCAAAGAATGTGGTTTTTATGGCAGTCATGGGGAAGGTTCTGATAAATATCTACATCTGTGTTTGTAGGTAAAAGCATTTCCACAAGGAGGTGGACTGCAATTCTAAATTAAAGGTGAAGGATGCGGCTGTTGACAATGATACTCGTGCTAAGCATTTTTGAGTTGCAGTCGGCACGGGACTGCACATGGGGTTCGAGAAGTACATACCACTGCCGTCGATTTTGCATGTTGTGACACATTTCCTCAAGATGGCAGCATTGTCGCCGCTACAGTTTCAGTCCCAGTCAGCAGGTGCTGTAATCAAGTCAGTGAAGGTGTTTCTGCAGGTGCTAATCCCATTTAGGTGGGTTAATTGTGCAATTTGTAGTTTAAATAATATGTGTCGGTTAAACAGGAAGGGTTTAAATCAGGTGCCTGTAGCTCTAACTGGCGGTTACAGCGGACACCTCTCACGGTTGTTACCAAGCTGACTGGGTTCCATAGATGTGGTTACCATGGTGATGGACAAACACACCACCCTGTGCAGCAAGGGCTGGGCGATCTGCCTGCTTCAGACAATACTTCGTCTTCCTTGTGGTTGCTCTACCACTGGCGGGGGCTGTAGTTTCCCTGCCTTAGACAGAATTTTGCCTCCAAACATTATAATTAAAGACGTTTTGGCTAGTCCTCCCACTAGCATTTTGTCTAATTTTTCTATGAACTCAATCAAGTCCCTTTCCTCACACTGATAATACGTTAAAACTTGAACCGTTAAATACTGATCAAGATTGTGTTAATGTTGCTGTGTTACATGGAACTAATTATCTAGATGATAGTCCTTCTTCAGACAATAGTTGTCTTGATTGTGGTTATACTACCACCGGCGGGGTCTATAGTTTCCCCGCCTTGGACAGAAATATGCCTCCAAACATTATAATTAAGGGCATGTTGGATAATTCTGCCACTAGCATTTTGCTTAATCACTGTATGGAACATAGCTGTTGTCCTAACACTGATACTACTTTACGAGTTAAACCGTTAAATGTTGATAAAGAATCTTTCACTGTTGACTTGTTAGATATAAATAGTAACCTGCATATAGATGATGACACTTTAAATCTTGATATCACTGATGCTTTGCAATTTTGTGGAAAATGACCGTTAGAATATCAAAGCCATATTCTAAATGTGTGGCCCAATTTAAATATTAATTGTCATATGTTCTTGCCCTATGCGATTTTTATGCAAAAGTCAGAACGACTGGCCTACCTAACTATTTAAATGCAAAAATATCCGTTCCTTCTGGTTTAATTATAAATAAATGGAAAGAATACCTAGTTGACTATGAAAATATAGACGTGTTAAAATATTTAGAGTATGGTTGGCCCGCAAATGTTACCGGTGATTTTATACCTACTCCAACAAATTCTAATCATACATGTGATGAGAAAGATATATTTTGGATTAATAGTTATGTATCTACTGAATTTTCTCATAAGGTGATCTTGGGTCCTTTCAATGAGCTACCTTTTTCTCCTGGGGCATAAATAGTCCTATTATGACCCGACCAAAAAAGAATACTGAAGAACGGAGAATTATAGTAGATCTTAGTTATCCAAGAGGGTGTAGTGTTAATGCTGGCATAGTTAAAGGATTTTATCAAGGGAAAAAATATACCTATAGTTTACCTACTATAATGACGTTAGCTAAAGAAGTTACAAGATTACGGAGTAATTGTTACATGTGGTCGATAGACCTGGCCAGGGCGTGCAGGCAATTAAGAACCTGCCCCTTGAGTGTGCCTTTATTCGGTATTAAAGTGGGGGGGAAATATTATTTTGAAACAGCACCCCCTTTCGGCTGTAGGACGTCGAGCATGACATGTGCAAGAACGACGTCAGCTGTGGTACATTTAATGAGAAAAAAAGGGTTTTTTGCTTTATATTATTTGGATGATTTTGTTGGAGTTGAGTGTAGTTTAATCAAGGCACAGCAGGTTTATGACTATATAATAAATTTGACAAAAGTTTTAGGTTTAGAGTTATCAATTAAAAAATGTACTCCACCGACAAATAAATTAGTTTGGCTAGGTTATGAGGTAGATTCACAGAAGATGTTAGTCAAAATACCAGAAGAGAAAATATTAGATATTTTATTAGAATGTAAAAAAATGGGTAATTGGTAGGAAGGTGACAAGAAAAAATGTCCAAAGGTTGGTGGGCAGGTTACACTTTATTTCTAAATGTGTGATTGCCTCACCTGTTTTTATGAATGGGATTCTGGCTTTTCTCAGATTGTGTCCGTTCCTAGGAAAAGTAATTGTTAGTGAGGAATTAGCTTGGTTTTTGCGTATTGCAGGAGGGAGTAATGGATTAATTATACTAAGACAGTTTCCCAAGAAAAAATGGGTTATTGAATGTGACTCCTCATTGCTAGCTGGGGGGGGGGGGGGATTCAGTAGTACTCATTACTATTCTGAATTATACACTAATGATTTTTTGAATAACTCATTTCATATTGCACAGCTTGAAGCCATACATTTAGTAGTAGCTTTAAAAAACTTATCTGCACATAAGCCACATAATTTCCAAATTATTATCAACACTCATAATGCAGCTTTCAAACAGGTGTTATCTTCTGGGACTCGAAAAGACCCAGTCTTGTGTGCCTGTGCCAGGGAAATCTGGTGCTTCGCAGCTTTCAATATCTGTGAAGTACAGGTAATCCACAAGCCTGGGAAAAACCTAGTATTGGCGGACGCCCTTGGTAGATTGTTCTTTGACCCTAAGTCGAAAGTTATTGCTGACGAGTTATGTCAGGATAAACTTTTAACAAAAATAAATGTTTCTCACAATTGTGATAGATTTGATTTGCTTCTTTAAGCTTGCTCGCTGCTAATTACTTTGTTTGCCTTTATCAACTTGCAGCTTATACTCGCGCAGTAGTGAATAGGTTTAGCGTGTATTTCAAAGCGGGATTATTGGAGGGCACATGGAGAAATAAGAGGGTACAATTTAGGGAATACCTACAGTTTTGTAAAAAACTTAGAGATAACCCTAAGAAACCCAAGCTTAAAATGGTAATGTTGTGTGCTTAATATTTAAATGATAAATTAAAAACAGAAGGCGCAATTAAAAATTATATAAGTGGAGCAAGAACATGGGTGAGACTATTAAGGGGAAATTATGAGGCATTTGAGTGTTATGTGCTGTCGGTAGTTAAGTCTTGGTCGTAATGTTCGCATTGCGTTGGCTTTGGCTCACACGCGGACCGTCACACTCCGCCGCCTCACGCGACGCCGCCTCACACGACGCCTCCCGCCTCACGCCACCTCGCCTCCCGGGCCCACGCTCACACTATCACCGTCATGCCAGTCGGATCATGCCCCCGGGGCCGCCCCCCGGGCCGCCGTGGACCGCGCCGAGGCCGGAGCGCCTCGACCGCCTCACAGGACGCCGCCGCCTCACAGGACGCCGCCTCCGCGACCTCCGCCGCCCCCAGCCTCCAGTCGGAGGCCACCTCGTGGGCGAGCGCCGTCGCCATGCAATGCCAGGCCGGCGCCATCGACCACCTCACAGCCCTGGTCGAGTCGATCGCCCTCGCCCCCCCTCGGGCCTCAACCTACGCCGGCCCTGCCGCCCCGCCTCCACCTCGGGCCCCGGCCGCCTCGCCCCCATCCATAGCCGACCGCATCGCAGACATGCTACAGGAACTCGCCGCCGGGACTGGAGGGGGTGCCCCCCCGACCACGCACCCTCGCCTCCTCTCCGCCCCCGCCTCTCCGACGCCCGCCTACGCCTCTGCGACGCCCGCCAGCGACGTCCACCCCACATACCAGCCATACCTCAGGCGAGGCCTCTACGCCACACAGCAGGCCGCCTCCGCCGCCCCCCGCCCCGCCTCCATCCACCCAGCCCCCGACCGCTCCCCCGCATCCGCGGCCGACGCGGTCAGGGAGATATTGGAGTCCGCCGAGGCGCAGGGAAGCGGGCGGCGAAAAGGTATACCCCCAGGTTACCTTTTCCCTCACGACCTTATTGAGAGAGGCCCCGAGGGGAAGGCTCTGAAGCGAGGCGAGGCGACCATGGAGGAGTACAACCTCGCCCTCCGCATGCTCGAGTCCCACCCCTCCTTCCCCACCGACGCCCTCCCCGGATTACTGCACCACAACATCACCGTCCTCAGAGACGCCGTTACACATCCCTGGCCTACCGTCCGGCGATATTCGGAAACCATCTTCGCATGGGTTGCCGACGGCCGCCTCCCCGATGGGTGGCGCGACCCAGTCGCTATAAACACTGTGAGGATGGACGTGATCACCGCCCCCGCGACTGCCTCCGGGGGCGGTGCCAGACTACTTCCCCCCCCTACCCGCGCCCGCCCCACCCCTCCCCCCACACACTCCCGCCCCTCCAACGCCGACCCACGCACACCCTATACCCGAGAGGCATACGGGATACCCTGCCCCGCCTGGAACAGAGACCCCGCCTCGTGCGATCTCGCCCCCCCCCGGTGAAGCCCACGGTGACCAAGGGGCGAGGAGGAGGCACGCATGCGCGTACTGCGCGAACGTGCGCCGCATCCTAACCGTCCACAGCGAGGCGGTCTGCTACACCAAGCGCACCCGCGACCGCGCCTCAGCCGCCCCCGCGATCACCTCGCCGGATTTTTAGCTCGGCGGCGGCGACGCGGCCCCACCCCCGCAACACACCCCACACACACCCCCCCCGCACCCACGCCCGCCAACACACACCCCCAGGGAGACGTAAACCGCCTGCCAACACCCGACACCGCCACCGCCCTCAGATCTCAAGCCGACACAGACCGCCCGCCAACACCCGATACCTCCCGCCGCCTCCCTAAGCACCCCCGCTACGCCCGCGCCAACCACCACCCGGCCAACCGCCACCACCCTGTCCTCACATCTCACGCCGACCCCCCCCCCCCATCACCCGCCGAACCGCTCCCGCCAGGCGCCTCCCCTCACATCTCCGCCGCAACCCCCCCCTCACATCTCAACCGCCCACACACCCCCCCACCCCCGCCAAACCGCTCCCGCCAGGCGTCTCCCCTCACATCCCCGCCGCAACGCTCCCCTCACATCTCGACCCCCCGAACGCACCCACCCCCCCACCCCCTCCACCCGTACCAACCACCCCCTCTACCCCCCGCCCGGCGACACTGCATACAGCCGCCTTCCGGCCTCCGCGCGCCCCGCACCCGCCCCCGGACCCGCCGCCCCCCCTCCCCCTCGCGCCTTCGCACTTCCCCTCTCCAACCCCGCCCGCACCTCTCCCCCCCACCCCCCCACTCCCGCTCTCCCCCCCGCCCCCTCCCCCCCATCCACCCCCCCCACCCCTTCCCCCCTCACCCCCCCCACCCGCGAGACCTCGAAGAGGTCGTCAACCCCAGCATTCAGGACACCCTCCCCGCCGCCCCCGCCTGCGGCCCCACTCCTACCGCCTACCGCCCCACCCTCCTCTCCATATGGCCCCACCTCTCCGGCGCCGCCTGGAGCCGCCACCCCACCTTCTCCCGAGCCTACCATACCCTCCGCGATACGGGCCTCCCTAACTTTTTGGCCGCCCGCATCCCCCTTCCCTCAGGCCTCCACATCTATTGTCAATATCTCGATTTAAGAACAACTACACAACAACTCAACATTAAAGAAATAAATAACATTTAACAAATAACTAGAATATTTACATAAATACAACAAAAGCATAACATAACAAACTTAGAATACGAGCGGTTTTACGAGAATACTAACGGCCGCACTTGTCAGAACGATAAAAGATTATGTACTTACACTCCTGCAGGGCTCCGGTCGGTGACGGACGACGGACCGCAGGAACCCGAACTTGCGCAGGATCCACTGCTCCCGCTCAGTCAGGTCAGCGGCTCCGTCCCCGCTTTTTTTCTTGTGGAGCCGCGTGTTCGTGTCCCTGAGCGACTTGAACCACTTCTGGAGATGGACTGTTGTGGTCCCCAGAAGTGTCGCCTGGTCCTCCCACATCTTGGCCTTTCTGTCTGAGCGGCGGTAATCCGTGAGCTTCATGTTCCACATGATGGGGTTCTCCTGGAGGAAGTCCAACATTTGATCCTCCTTGAAGACCGACAGAGAACAGTCGCTCTTCTTGGCCCTCCGTCTCTTTGACGCGGAGAGGCCACCGGTGCTGGTGGAGGCGTTGGAGGCGGTGGTGGCGGCGGAGAGGCAGCGGACGACGCCCGTGAGCTGCCCCGAGAGGCAGGAGATGGCGAGCTGGAGCGGGGACGCCAGCGTTGCGTCGTCGACCTCTCCACTTCCATCTCCAGCTCCTCCAGTGGATAGTGGTGTTCTGGAGAGTGGTGTTCTGGAGAGTGGTGTTCTGGAGAGTGGTGTTCTGGAGAGTGGTGTGGAGAGTGGCGAGGTGGCGAGGCAGCTGAGGAGGCTGCTGATGGAGAGCATTGTAAAGTCTGCCTCTTTCTGCCTCTCCCACGGCCTAGTCCTCCTCCTGTAGTTACAGTAGCTCTGGAGGCTGGTGTAGTAGCAGTAGTACTGGTAGTAGTAGTAGCAGTAGCAGAAGCAGCAGCAGTGGTGTTCCTCTTATCAGGCATGGTGGCAGAGTGACGGGAGCCTGTTGCTCCAGGCTATATATAACCAGGAGCCACCAGGCGGCGGACCGCGGAGAGATAACATAGGTCGCGCATCGCTTTCGCATACGCTCCTCATACGCTCCTAAAATAATCATACGCTCCTCATACGCTCCGCATACGCTCCTCATACGCTCCTCATGCCAATCAAAACCGTCAAAAAATGTTGCAGCATGCTCCCATACGCTCCTCATATGCTCCTCATACGCTCCTCATACGCTCCTCATATGCTCCCATACGCTCCTAAAATAATCATATGTTCCTCATATGCTCCGCATACGCTCCTCATACGCTCCTCATGCCAATCAAAACCGTCAAAAAATGTCGCAGCACGCTCCCATAGGCTCCTCATAGGCTCCTCATACGCTCCTCGTAGGTCCCCCATACGCTCAAACACACCCGAAAGTTTATCATAGGCCGGCATCCACACAACTTACGTAGGTTTTCAATACGCTCCCGCCATACGCCGTAATGTGACAGGGCCTTTAGATATTGCTATGACATAACACTCCAGCAAACAAACAAAACATATACATGTGAAGTGGGCGGGACTACTCGACCTCATTTTGCGCGGGCGCGCATTTTGCGCGGGCGCGCATTTTGCACAGGCGCGCATTTTGCGAGGCAGGGTTCCCTGCTGTAAAGCGTTGCTTGGATACGTCGATTGTGACTATCCTAGCAACGATAGAAGGTCGGGCCTTCGGAGCCAGACCCATCGGACGTGTTTTTGCACGCTCCGATGTTTTAGCCGAGATTTAGGCCTTTATTATGGAAATTCCAAACTTATTTAACTTAATTATATGGGAGGGGATTTGACTTATAACATACATTCCACTGTTGAACTATATTTAAATCATAACATAAGTTATATTGCTAAATTCATTCTGTTAGTAAGAGGTAAGAATAAAATGGTGAGCTCCTAAGAAGTGACATGAACGTTCCTTGCATTCTTTACTGTCCTCCAGACTTATATTATTAACCGCTATGGTCAACTTCAGATTGCTATTTGGATTGCTCTATAATCTTATTTAATTAAGGGCCTTCTGCCCATGGTCTGTCAGGAGTCGAACTCTCCACCTCGGACATTGCTAGTCAAGGGTCAGGCTGGCAGGATGACAGACAACCGGCGGCAGGAGGCACAAGTCATTCACATGGAAACAATTATTTATATTAACACGTAGGGTCGCCTTAAGCGGGGGTGGAATAGCCCGACGGTTAAACATGTATATACATTATATATATATACATATATGCGTGCATATAAATACTTGCAATAAATATATACATGAAGAACAGTGCTGTAAAATATATGGGTGGAGGTCCCAAGGGCTCTCAGGTGAGCCTTATACATAAAACCCCAATTATCGACTCACGAGCGGCCGATATTTGAGAGAGGAACCTGTCCGTCAGAAGCCATTATTACGCTACATAGGTATAAATTAATATGCAATGACCGCTAACACTTCAACGTTGATGAGCCCTTCCCCACTCACATTGCCCATCACACACCCTCATGACCTTGCCCTTTACGTACTTACTGGTGTGAGAGTGCTCAGTTACCGGGTTCAGGGACGACGAACTCAACCAGTGGTTGTGTGGCGCCCCCTGGAAAGCATTTGGGGATATTAAGGGGGTGGGGGGTCAGCAGTAATTAACTTATGTAAATGGTGGTTGAAATAAACGCTGTGTCTATGCATAAGTAATCACATATATATATATATAGGATGTATAATGAATTATGCAGATATAAAAACAGGCGGAGTTTCATTATTATTTATTATGTCGTATACTTTGTTAGTTATATTATTGTCCAATCATTGACCTGCCCGCGATTTGCCCCGGCAAGCTGGGTGCGAGCGCCACCACCGGGCGATCTCTGCCCTGGGCAGTCACTCTGCCTCCGGATTTCAAACTTCCCAACACTCGTCTCTTCCTTCCTCTATTACATAGCCTAACTTTATATATATATATATATATATATATATATATTTACGCAGCCAGCCAGCGAGATATATATATATATATACGCAGCCAGCCAGCGAGATATATATATTATACCTGCCTATGTGATATATAATTTATTATAGGAGTAGAAAGGGGCGGAGCTTCTATTCTATATGGGTTTTATGGAACCTTGCATTTAATTGTGTGCTATTTATTAATAACGTTGTATTTATTTGTGCTATTTGCTGCGGGCCTGAACCCGCTGCACTATCCTGGTGCCACCACCATTTAGGCAGATGCCAGCCAGAGCGTGTCAGGATCACATGAGCTCCGAATTTTTTACTTTTGTTCTGTAGGTAGGGCGGTTTATTGCTCAGCCAGTGGGCCTTGGTAAATAAAGGTAGGCTTCCACCACTCCTCGTCTTGCCTCTTTTTGTGTCTCCTATGTCGTAGCCCAATTTATATATATATAGATGTACACAAACAGCTATATACAAACACTACATATCACCAAATTAATATTCCTGGCCCAAATTAACTCAAATTTATAGATGTAGCTGGGTAATAGAACCGGTTACTGCTGAAGGCTATGATGTCAGAGTTATGGTGTGCTTGGCAAAATAATTTGAATTGTTTGCACTTCAAATATCTAAAAGAAATAGCCATTTTTCTGAGACAAATCTATTAAATTGATTATTATAATCTCCCCTACTTTAGTTTGAAGTAAAATTGATTTTAAAGGGCTATGTTTTGAGATATTTGAAGTGCAAATATGTCATATTAATTTTGTCAAGCACGCCAAAACTGTGACATGATAGGCTTCAGCAGTAACGGGTTCTATTAAATTGACTCAGTTTTTCCTTTTATGTTGCAACAAATGTTTAATATGTGCATCATCAAAGTTAGATATCTAGAATCAATTGTAGATAATTGTTTTGGTTTTGAAAATAGTATGCTTCATCGGACTATGCAGCTTTAAGCATTTCGTGTTGTATAGAGGAGAGTATTATGTCAAACAGACGAACATTCAACTAATGACCTTGTTTGTTTAATGAACACTACAACCATATATGTTTTATTGAATAAAATCCATTTCAATGAGCTGCTTGTTCGCATCGTGAATTGTTCATGTTGGTTCACCAACATGTGTAATTTGCGCGCAAAACATGGAGTCTCCCCGGTGGTGCCACCTGGGTTCGATCCCTTACCCACCATGCCCCTACCGGGTTTCATGTGAACTGAGTCTCTTGCGAGACCTCTGATGTCACGGCCGCCGAGATCCATCAAACATCACGACGACTCCAGCAACCAGATAAGCAACACACCACCCTAACTCAGCCACCCACCCATCCCTTCAAACGGACAAACATACGCAAGCGGCCGGGTTGAGGGCCTGAGTCAACGAACAAATTAATGGACAAACATTCAACTGATGACCTTATTTGTTTAATGAACACTACAACCATATATGTTTTATTGAATAAAATCGATTTCAATGGGCTGCTTGTTCACGTCGTGAATTATGTAAATTGAATACAACCTGTTACTGCTGAAGCCTATATTGTCCATAATCTGTACATGCATTAGGATGATTTCACTTTGAATAAGTTAATACAAGTTACCTCAAACTAAAGTAAGGTGGATAATAATGATTAACTTATTATATTTGTCTCAAAATATGGCAGAAATGCACAACTATGAGGACTATGGAACTTTAATACATAACTAACTTAGAGAATAACCAGTCTCAAAGCACACAAACTATGGACAGTCACATACTAGCATGCTAGTTGTGAATATTCCAAATAAATTTGATCGTGTCAGTGTCTATTTAAAGTTGTATAGTCTGATCAACCATCAAATTTTCAAAAGTAAAACCCTTATCTAGATTTGAACCTACGTCACCAACTTAGATACTGGTTCAGTTATTAAAGTCGCCCGCTATACCTCACCCAGATACAAACGAATCCAGCATCTAAAGCTCTCCAAAGATACCTTTGCTTAGTTTGTTCTGTTCATGCCACTGAACATGTGGGAGGAGAGTTGAGGTCTGTGATGTATGAATGACATCATAGGTGGGATTCCCTCATCACATGACCTAGAGGGGTTCCGCGCACACAGGGGAAGCCCTGGAAACCACCAAGATGGCAGCCACAGAAAGCTCTCAATTCAACTTTTGAAGTCTATTAATCTACAATATTTAATCAATTATTCACACAAAAGTAGCTTAAACATTTGAACTTTATATTTATCATTTTAGATTGCAATTTCTAACATTCTTTTCTCTATATGGTTGTCTAAAAGTGTCAGTGCTGCTGGACTAAATAAAACACAACAGAAGCAACCAATGTCAGCACTCTCCCCCCACATATGTAGTTGCATAAACTGAAAACTGGCAAACGTATGCTTGGAGAGCATTTGTCGGAGTATGGGTAGTATCTCAGTGACCTATATCTGGTCCCTTTAAGTATTTGATGCTACATAGAAGGCCGTACTAAGACCATTTAATAGAATATGTTACTACTGAAACATGGAGGTTAGAGTTTTGGCAAGTATGCCCAAATTAATTTGGCATGTTTTCACTTCAACTATCTCCTAAGTTTATTATTTTAAAGCAAAGTTACTTCAAACTAAAGTAAGCTAGATTATAACGATCAACGTAATATATTTATCTCAGAAAATGACAAAAACTGAAAACCATCGGACTATGCAACTCTAAGTAGAATGGAATCCACGAAGAACAACAACAACATGCGAACACTGATGCAGGAAAATAAGTGAGTGTGAAAAGAAGGAAACATTAGCCAAACCACAACCAAATGGAAGGTGCAAGTAATGGTTCCAACACCCAGCAATCATCGGGTCATGAAGTCCTTTTCCACCTGTAGGCTTCGTTTTAGTCTAGTAATAAAGGACCCGTCCTGATATGACCGTAGATGTTGCTAGGACGTAAAACAACAACAAACAAACAAGTAATAAAGGAAAGTGTTTTGGCTGGATAAATGTGGCATGGCCGAATGCGCTAAGACTAACTGTGCTATGATTAAATGGGCTAGATCTATGCCTACAAATGCTATGCCTAAATGTGCTATGCCTAAATGGGGTTTTAGGGTAGGAAATGAAATAATACGAATAAAAATAACATTAAAAAATAGATATATATATATAATATTAAGCATATTAAGAATACATTTCAATGACAATAATATTTCAATTATAACATAATTGATGTGAATGCCATCTGGATATGATTCATATTGTCATTTGAGGCCGTGTATCCATAGACTGTTCCATTGTTCTGTGTTCCCTTGTTCTGTGTTCGCTTGTGACCTTGTGAAGCATCACACAGATAATGAACCTGTGTTTTGCTTAGTGGCCTTTCCCATAGGTTGAACCCAGGGACCGTATGGCCTTGTGCACGGCACATGTGACTTACTGACTGGGAACATAGAGAATGAACATGTTCATTGTCTGTGTGGCGCATCACAAGATCACAAGCGAACACAGAACAAGGGAGCACACCACAAGGGAACATTCTATGGATACACGGCCTTAGACAGACTACAGCAAAACTCGGGTATGTTGCATGTTTGTATCTTCATTTTGGGGTTTTACATCTTAGCAATATCTAGGGCAATATGAGGACGGATATGTAAAACGGCATGAGAGCAGGGTGAATCTAAGTAGCACTGCCGGAGAGCACTGGGTGGCGTTTGTGAAGGTGGCACGGGGACCAGGAGAGTGCACGCTCGCTTACATCTCTTGCACGCCCTGGTGGGAGGTCATTGTACTACTGCTCTCATCACAACCTACTATCCCGATTCTAATCTATGCTTGCGTGCAATATTAACTGTTCTACTCTTACACCTCCATTGGGAGTCTGGTGGGAGGTCAGCCTGACACTGTCTATAGCCGTGTTCACACGGACAAAATGTGAGGCGCATCACACAAATCGAATCAGGTGAGGCGAATTAGCCGCCCGTTCACACGAGCACTGCTTGGGCTGGAAGTCGATATCTGCGCATGAGCAAGTCCAGACTAACCAGCGCCATTTTGGGTTCGATGACGCCGGCACCAGAGAGTGTGGGTTCGACCTAGATATGTAATGACTGAATCGTATTGGTTTGGAACGGTCAAAACTTCTGCTGGGCAGTGAAACCCTAAAAATAAATCATGAACAAAATATCTGTGCACTTCTAGCAGGTTCATAGACCAAATTATATAATATGCACTTTTGATCGACCGGCAAGTCAACAAACTAAGGTGTCGACTGCGCATGCGTGTGAGGTGCTTAATCCGCCTCAGTGCGTCCACACGGACAAAATAAATCGATTCACAGAAATCGCCTCACGTAAACTACCTCGATAGGTGGTTTACAGGATGCGCATCACAGGAATCGAATCAGCCTTAATCCGCCTCAGACGTCCGTTCACACGAGAAATGTGAGGCGAACTATACAAGTCGCTTTCTACGAATCGATTTACATCGTCCGTGTGAACACGGCTTATGTATCATTGTATGTGTCTATGGATGTGCACGTGTTACTGGAGTAGGTTCTGTGTGGTTGGTATTTGTGGAAGGAGTCTTGTCAACAACACACAGCATTATCAAATTGGGCTGAAATCACCATGGCCCGAATTAACCTGTACTACCATTACACACACATGCATGTGTATGTATATATAAAAATATATATGAATATATAAAAATATATAAAAAATATATATAAATATATATAAATATACATAAATATATATAAAACTATATAAATATATGTGCTCCATAATGTATTATGGGAATATTATAAACAAGGACACTATCTATCTTCAGTTCCCTATATTATAGTATACCCACTATATCCTATCTAAAGGGACATTTACAGGAGTGGCCAAACTAACGCCACCTATGAGAGGCTCTAAGCACTGTATGGCAACTGCGTCTGGCCGTTATCACCTACAGACCCGTTTGAACGGTCAAATTTTAACATATATATAAATATATAAACTACATATAAATATATCAGTATATATAGAGATATATAAATATATACAAATATACATACAAATATATACAAATATTTACAAATATATATAAATATATGTGCTCTATAATCTATTATGGGCATATAAACAAGGACACTATCATCTTCAGTGATATTCTAGCAACGGTCATTTATAAAATGACACTATCTATGAACCAACTGACAACGGATGGGTATGACATCCACCTGTGCTGGGTTCCTGGCCATGCCGGCATACAAGGAAACGAACGAGCTGATCGGGCTGCGAAGAAGGCCCTTAACTGTGAGCTTGAACCGTGTTTGATCCCTCACTCTGATCTGAAACCACTAATAGCCACCCACATAAAATCCAAATGGCAACATGAGTGGGATGAAAACATTAATAAACTTAAAGAAATTGAACCATCTGTGGGAAAGCAACCACAGACTCATGCGGGAGGTCGGCGGGACCAAGTGGTCCTTAACCGCTGCCGTATTGGCCACTCGTGGCTTACACATGCTTTTCTGCTCAAGGGGGAACATCCCCCTGAATGTATTGGGTGTCAGTCTCCGCTGACACTCAAACACATTTTTACTAAGTTGCGTCGATTTGTTAGCCTTTTTGAGGGCAGCTGGACTGTACCACCTCATATAGTTTACTAAATAGATTCTATCAATTATTAATAAAACTTTTATTTTTCTAGGGGAATTTGTTTCCCTTGACCACAAATATATGATTGTGAGCTTTCTAATTTAATGAGTGTCTATTGGCACATAATTGATTGTCTGCTTTTACATGTAAAAGTGATGGTTTGAACAAAAAACAAACATTTCTCGCCATGAATATGGCCTATGCTGCCGACACGGCGTAAAACAACCATCAATCAATCAATCAATCAATCTTCAGTGATATCTATATTGCTATGCTCAAACCACGACTACTGTATGCCAGTGGATTAGTTCCAGGTTTGGCCACACCGGTGCCACCTGTTAGGGGCTCTAACCTATATGTCAGCTGGGTCAGGGCCCATATGTATGTGCCAATTTTTAACCGGACTGGGGTTAAAGGAGGGTGCCGGGTTAGCTAACCCCAGAGTTCCAAATGTGTCACGGGGGATGTATGTGACCAAAGCACGCCCAAGTTAGCTAACGTTTCAGTTATTTATAGATTTTGGGGAACCCCTGTGTGGGTATTTACATTCGTCGATTCGACAGTATTAATATCCCTGCCAATGCGGCGGCAGCCTTAATATCGGTTCGAATTTAGGGTTAAATTGATCAAATTTCACATATTGCGTATGTAATTCTGTTAAATATGGTCGCATTGAATAGATTTGGGCCTAATATATAGCCGCCGATTCGGCGGCGGCGGCGGACAGTATGGATATCGACGTCCATGCAGCGGCGGCGATTTGTTTACGTTACATTCGTCGATTCGAAAATATTAATATCGCCGCCTCTGCCTCGGGAGGAGTTAATATTGCTTCGAATTTAGGGTTAATTTAATGAAATTTCACGATTTGGGTATGTAATTCTGTTAAATATGGTCGCATTGAATAGATTTGGCCCGAGTCGGTGCCTAACCCCACCTTTAACCCTCCTTTCGCTTGGGGTTAGTGCAGGCGACTTTACGCTCGCCGAGTTAGTTTAACCCCGACACATACATACGCAGTTTTCACCGCTAACCCGGGAAATCCGCACGACGCAGGGTTACGACCGCTAACCCGGACACATACATATGGGCCCTGGTCGGTATCCCCTCTAGACCCACTCGGGCGGTCAATTTTTTACATGTCTATATTATATATACAGTAAAGCCTCTCTAAATTGACCCACCTTTGGACCAACTTGAAGTGGTCTATTTAGGGAGGTGGTCGGTTTAGGGAGTTAAAATATGGTTACAATTTATTTATTATTTGATGCTGTGTTTATTCTGTCCAGAGCAGTGATTGATTGATTGGTGGTTGCTTTACGCCGTGTCGGCAGCATAGGCCATATTCACAGCGAGAAATGTTTGTTTTTTGTTTAAACCATTGCTTCTACATGTAAAAGCAGACAATCAATTATGTGCCAATAGACACTCATTAAATTGAAAAGCTCACAATTATATATTTGTGGCCGAGGGAAACAAATTCCAGTGAAATAAGAAAAGGTTATTAATAATTGTTAGAATTTATTTAGCAAACTATATGAGGTGGTACAGACCAGCTGTCCTCAAAAAGACTAAAATGTTTTCTTGTTTTACTTTAGTAAAAAGGTCATGCATACTGTCTGCAGTGTAAAATTGTTGGTGCAGGGGCAAAAAATCAACACAACTTAGTCAAATGTGTTTGAGTGCCAGTGGGGACTGACACCCAATACATTCAGGGGGAGGCTCCCCTTGAGCAGAAAAGCATGTGTAAGCCACAAGTGGCCACAAGCAGCTAAGGACCACTTGGTCCCACCGACCTCCTGCATGAGTATGTGGTGGTTTTCCCACCGATGGTTCAATTTCTTTAAGTTTATTAATGTTTTCATCCCACTCATGTTGCCATTTGGATTTTATGTGGGTGGCTATGAGTGGTTTCAGATTAGAGTGAGGGATCAGACACGGTTCAAGATCACAGTTCAGGGCCTTCTTCGCAGCCCGATCAGCTTGTTTGTTTTCTTGTATGTCGGCATCGCCAGGCACCCAGCAGAGGTAGATGTCATACCCATCTGTTGCCAGTTGGTTCATTTTATAAATGACTGTTGCTAGAATAGGGTGATCCATTTTCAGTACAGCAACAGCCAGGAGGCAGGAGAACGAATCACTGTATATAACATAGTTAGTGTGGAATTTTTTTCCGTTGGCAGACTGCCACAGCATCTACCCGGCTTTGGTCTTTCGAACCATCAGTGTATATGGAGATGTGGTCTGCAAACTGGCCTTGAATCTCTGCATGCAGTCCTTGGTATTCGAGAGGATGTGTCCTAGACTTCCTCAGTTCCGTGAGTCGGAGGATAACCAACAGCTTCCTCAACGACCACACAGGATATTCTGGGACTTTGGCATCCTCCAACACTTCGGAACTCAGTCTGACAAATTATTCTTTTTCTTTTTGGGCATCGCCAGCTCGGCCAGCGTCTGCACCGCAATACTGTTATTACTATTGTTATTTTTTTTGGGTTGAAACCGGAGTCAAATTCGGGACTGGGGTGAAGGTAGTGAGTGGGCTTCCCCCCAGTCAACCACATTAGTTCAGTCTGGCATTGAATTGTCCTGTTGGAGACTTTGGCCACCGCAGCATAGCTCTTGGTGGTTGACGAGGGAGTATTTGCCTCAGCCAGCCTTCAAGCTTCTGGGTACCTTAGCCGCTTTTCAGTTTTGATCTGCTGAATGAGCTTTTCTTTTTTCCAGACAGGACAGTCTTTAGATATGGCCATATGGTCACCCAGGCAATTGGAACCTTTTGCCTGGTTTTGACAACTAGTGTTGTCGTGACCTTTCTGACCGCACTTAAAACAGATGATTTCATTTTTGCGTCTATCCTTGCCATGACCAAACTTCTGGCATTGGAAGCATCAAAGTTGGTTTGGGATGAAGACATCCACATTCACACTGAGGTATCCAATTTTCAAATTCTGGTGCGGAAAAGGCTTGCCAAACGTGAGGATATATGTCCCTGTTTTTATGGACTTGTTATCCCTCTTTATAACTATTCTTCGTATGTTTAACACTCCTAGAGACTTGAGCTCATGTGCTATCTCATCCTCATCAACATCATCAAGATCTCTAGTCCGGATTACTCCTTTGCTAGAGTTGAGAGTTCGACGAGGAGAGGCCTTGATGCTGATGCCTGCTAGTGTGCTTGCACATAGCAGATTGTCAGCATGCGCTTTCTTAGCACACTCCACCAGAATATGTCCAGTTTGTAGCTTCTTCACGTCTTTAACTGTGCCAGCAATTCCCATAATGTCCTTGTGAATGGCAAAAGGGAAAGTTTGGCAACTGATGCCTCGTCATTTAATGATTTGATCATAATGAACCATGGCCAATCATCAGCGTTCGGCCGTGAGTATGAATCTGTGTCCGATTTTGTTTCCATGTCTAATATTCGTTATTTGTTTGGGGGGTTTTGTGTAGCCATATTTAGGGTTTTTTGGTTTGTCATCCTCGCTCCCCACCCACCATGGAGCCCTCAAAATTGGGATGTGCAACGCTGCGGTAACGAACAGATACACACCAGGGATACAAGGATAATATACTCTATCATGGAGTCAAAAAAGCATAACCAGTACTAGATTGACCCTAGCCACCGCCTTCTAGGAAGTGAAGAATGACTTGGTAGTTGTGATATATAAACATGAATAGAGTTGGTGTATGATATAATATATTCATTCTCCATTAATCTACCTAGGGCTTGGCATGACCAGCCGATTGATGGAACGGGCCAGTCCAACCTCTCGTATAGATGAAGTCGGGGGCAAAGTGCAGTGTTGGTCCACAAGGAGCCTTGGCCCCTTGCAGTCCTCATGCATCAGGATCCCTTCCTCCACCGACACGAGCCGCGACTCACGGCAAACGAGCAGCCCCATTTGTCACCTTTTACAATTTGCAAGGGGGTGCAGAGGAACTATTCTAACCCGGTTCCTCATGGGGGCTATCCATAGCATGTAAGCTCGAGTGCTGGGGCTTGTTTTCAATGCTGGCCAGCTGTAGTAGTGGTTTAATCTTATCACACAGTAGGAGGTGATAAGATGTTTTTGTTTCTCACACAGTAGCAGGTACATGGTGATTATTTAGTATCAGGTGTTCTGATAGGAATATTGTTTCTATTTTCTGATCACTCTTGTAGTGGGTACGAATAGTATATTAGGTTTTTTGGTTTTAGTTTTTTGTTTTACTACTACTTATGAACTAGCCTACACTACATTTATAGGCTTGTACATAGTTTGTAGCTGTTTCTTATCTACTGAGGGTGGTCAAGATTACCCCCTTGGGGCAGCCCAGTTTGTGGGCCATGACCTATCACATGCCCTTCTGTGGTTTTGCCCCAGGGTGTTTTCAGGGTCTCCCTTTTTTATATATATATTTTTGTATTTTTTCAGATCGGGAGTCTCTGTTTTTGATGGTTTGTGGTTGTTTGTTATCTACTGAGGGTGGTCCAGGTTTTTAAAGGGGGCCTGGGCGCATAAGAGAATTGGCAGACACAACCTGGACAGTGACAGGAGGATAGTAGACATCCTTTTCAATGTAAATGTTATATTAATTAAGGGGGGAGTAGAACTAGTATAGATAAGTAGCAACATAGCCGGTTCAAAGCCACCATCTACATTGGGACCGCCATACTGGTATAGATTTTGGGGCTGTTCTTGTCTAAAAACAATTACTAAAACAAGTAGATAGGAATGGTCCTCAAGGTGGTGGAGAACTGGAGTAAGACAGAAAACTTGATAGAAAAACTTGACAGTGAGGAAGGGAGGAGTGGCCAATGCTGTGGAGAATATACTTAGGTTAACATACAATGCATGGGCATGCGACTAGAAGGGTACCGAAACTTATAAAGTCTAGTAACTCTCATACTGATCCACTGTATGGCACTCACTCTGGCTTAACCAAAAAAGACGTAATGTTTAAGGGCTTCCATTTTTCTTGCCCGTTTTTGCACAAGTAGAAATGGAAGAGGGACGTTGTAAAAATATACAGATTTTCGGTTTAGAATTATATATTGGCAGAGAGCATTCTTATTCTTGGATGACGGAGTGGGGACAAGGTTATGTAAACTAAAAGCAATGATGCCCCACTCACATTATGATATGATATAAACTATGTGAAATATATGTTCATACATGATGCCTAAGATTAATGAAGAGCTGTGTTATATAAGAAACAGTTCAAGGTTGATGAAAATGTCCTCTATGTAGTCAGAACGTATGCCATTGGAGAGGAAGGACATTGACAGAATATATATATATTTGTAACTGTATACAACTACCTGCCACCAGGGTGCCGATGGGCAGCACACCAGCCTAATCTGCATATACACCGAGCCACCGCCTGCGGCTGGGGTGGGAGGCAGCCACCCCTGTTGGGGGTTGCCACCCTCCCCAGGCTGTGGGGGGTGCCTGATTTGCTGACTGTGGGACGTCCAGTTGCCCTTGCCCTTCTTATCTTCTGACCTATACGAGACACACAAGGTTATGTAAATGAAGCACCGATGCTCCCGTCACATGGGACACCGGCACTCTACTCCTGGCTCTTGAGTGAGACACACCTACTCTAGAGCAGGACCCCAGACACTGTCTGATGCTATGCAAATTCAGTTATTCCAATTGAGTGTGTACACAGCCATAGGACTCAAGGTCCGTGGGCTGTAGGCACTGCTTTCTATACAGGCCAGTGGTAATGAGACTTGGTGTGGACAGAAGGTGAGGGGTTAGGGTTTGATTGATTGATTGGTGGTTGCTTTACGCCATGTCGGCAGCATAGGCCATATTCACGGCGAGAAATGTTTGTTTTTTGTTCAAACCATCGCTTTTACATGTAAAAGCAGACAATCAATTATGTGCCAATAGACACTAATTAAATTAGAAACCTCACAATCATATATCTGTGGTCAAGGGAAACAAATTCCCATAGAAAAAGAAAGTTTCATTAATAATTAATAGAATCCATTTAGTAAACTATATAAGGGGAGTCAAGCAGCTGCCCTCAAAAAGGCCAAAATGTTTTGTTGTTCTACTTTAGTAAAAAGGTCATGCATACTGTCTGCAGTGTAGAATTGTTGGCGCAAGGCCAATAAGTCAACACAACTTAGTAAAATGTGTTTGAGTGTCAGTGGGGACTGACACCCAATACATTCAGGGGGAGGTTCCCCCTTGAGCAGAAAAGCATGTGTAAGCCACGAGTGGCCAATACGGCAGCGGCTAAGGACCACTTGGTCCCGCCGACCTCCCGCATGAGTCTGTGGTGGCTTTCCCACAGATGGTTCAATTTCTTTAAGTTTATTAATGTTTTCATCCCACTCATGTTGCCATTTGGATTTTATGTGGGTGGCTATTAGTGGTTTCAGATCAGAGTGAGGGATCAGACACGGTTCAAGATCACAGTTCAGGGCCTTCTTCGCAGCCCGATCAGCTCGTTCGTTTCCTTGTATGCCAGCATGGCCAGGCACCCAGCACAGGTGGATATCATACCCATCTGTTGTCAGTTGGTTCATTTTATAAATGACCGTTGCTAGAATAGGGTGATTCGTTTTCAGTCCAGCAACAGCCAGGAGGCAAGAGAACGAATCACTGTATATAACATAGTTAGTGTGGTTGGATACCTCGATACACTCCAAAGCGAGAAGGAGTGCTCGGGCCTCTGCAGTGAAAATCGTAATCGAGCTCTGATCGGGCAAACGTACACCAAATTTTTCCCGTCGGCAGACTGCCGCAGCAGCTACCCGGCTTTGGTCTTTCGAACCATCAGTGTATATGGAGAGGTGGTCTGCAAACTGGCCTTGAATCTCTGCATGCAGTCCTTTGTACTCGAGTGGATGTGTCCCAGATTTCCTCAGTTCCGTGAGTCGGAGGATAACCGATGGCTTTCTCAACGACCACGGGGGATGTTCTGGGACTTTGGCATCCTCCAACACGTCCAAATCCACGCCTAAGGCCTCCAAATGAGGTTTCATTCGTAGCCTCAGTGGCCGGATGTAATTTGGCCTGGCTTCATACCTGGATTCGTCATGTTGCTCGAATAGACAATTGTGTGCAGGATTCAATGCATTAGTTTTTATCTTGACTACATATTGCATGGCCAGTTTGATTCTCCTGTTATTAAGTGATGGTTCATTGGCTTCGACATAAAGGCTCTGAACTGGTGAGGTGCGGAAGGCCCCAAGGGCCAGGCGCAGTCCCTGGTGGTGGATCGTGTCTAGCAGCCCAATATATGTTTTCCTTGCGGAACCATATACTATGCTGCCGTAATCCACTCCTGAACGAACCAAGGTTCTGTACACGGAGAGCAGAACATCTCTGTCCGCTCCCCACTCTGAGCTGGACAGCACCCTCAGAATATCCAGCTTGAAGCAACAGTCTCAGTCCATGTTCAGGGAGATGTTTCAAAAATTGATAATGACTTCCATCAGGTCCAACTGCTGTGTCATGCGAGCTTTCCAAAGAACACCTCAACTCATCCATACTGAATGGGGAGTTGTAGTGCTCCTCGCCATCGGAAGAAAAGTCCAAGAGCTTTTGCTCTTGGCGTTCCTTGACCACCCGAAAGCCCGGGAGGCAGTTGCCAAAGACGAGTTTCCAGCAAAGGTGCGAGCCAATTCTTCACTTATTTCGTCGAGTGATGTGAGAATGGTGCCATTGTGTTTCAAGTGCTGGACTACAGAAGAATCACCTCCCCTTTGTTTGATTCTTCTGATCATTGTCCATACTTTGCCCAACGGCGTGTGCATGGTGATGCTAGAAACAAATTGTCTCCAACACTGCCTCCGCGCTTCTTTGATTGTTCTGCGAGCGCGAGCGCGCAGAATTTTAAAAAGCGCCAGATTTTCAGCAGTCGGTCTCCTGTGGAATTTACGCTGAGCTTTCTTTCGTTCCTTAATAGCCCTCCTACAGCCGTCATCTAACCATGGAGGCGTCAAACGCTTGGGAGTTGCCGAGGTCTTCGGAACAGTTTTCTCCGCGATCCATCTCAGCATCTCAGTGAAGGCATCGATGTCACTGATGTCTGGAGTGAACTTCTCGCAACATAGGGTCTGGAAGGTGGGCCAGTCGGCTTTACAAAGACGCCAGCTCCTCTCTCGCTCTATGGGAGATGCCCCCCCACAATTAAGAATAATTGGGAAGTGGTCGCTCCCGCAGAGGTCATCCCAGACCCTCCACGAAAAGTCCAGCGCCAGTTCTGGTTCTACACTGCTGAGATCGATGGCGGAATATGTTCCGTAGCCGGGATGCAAATATGTGTATGAACCATCGTTCAATACACACAGAGCATGAGCGGCCACAAGGTCCTCAATTCTCTTGCCTTTAGCGTTCCTATTGTCCCCCCCACCATAATGGGTTGTGGCTGTTAAAGTCACCCATAAGTAAATATGGGGACGGTAACTGGTCCACAAGGGCGTCCAGTTCTTGTAAAGTGAGAACGGAGCTCGGAGGAATGTAAATGGAACAGAGAGTTACAGTCTTATGCAGCGTCAGACGAACAGCTACAGCTTGTAGTGTTGTGTCTAACGCCACTGGCGTACACACCACATCACGTCTGACCAAGATGGAGGAGCCGCCAGCGGCTCGGTCTCCATCTGGTGCGTGCTTGTTATGAATGGTGTAGCCTTTAAGACTACAACTCTCAGAAGCTTTTATATACGTTTCTTGTAGGCAAACAGCGAGTGGATTGAGGTTGCAACAAAGAAGAGACAACTCTTCGATGTTGCTCCTAAAACCTCGGCAGTTCCATTGAATAAGAGATGCACCTGTCACTGTCATTTTGGAGCAGTGACAGGTGTTCTCCCCTCGCCTTTGGTTTGAGGGAGAGACTTCGACTGCGGGTTTCCACAGTCTCAGGCATCTCAATATCGGCCAGCGCCCGATATCTATTTGATGTTAAGTTTTTGGAGATCGATGACCCCCTGGACGTTTTGTCCGTAGGGGTCAAAGATCCCTTCGGAACTCGGTCCGACAAATTCTTCTTCTTTTTGGGCCGGCTCGGCCAGCGTCTGCACCGCAATACTAGTATTACTATTATTACTTTTGATCGAAGCCGGCGTCGGATTTGGGACTGGGGTGAAGGCAGTGGGCTTCCCTCCAGTCAACCACGTCAGTTCAGTCTGGCATTCAATTGTCCTGTTGGAGGCTTTGGCTGCCGCAGCATAGCTCTTGGTGATTGGCGAGGGAGTATTCACCTCAGCCAGCCTTCGAGCTTTTGGGTAGCTTAGCCGCTTCTCAGTCTTGATCTGCTGAATTAGCTTTTCTTTTTTCCAGACAGGACAGTCTTTAGATATGGCCATATGGTCACCCAGGCAATTGGAACATTTTGCCTGGTTTTGACAACTGGTGTTGTCGTGACCTTTTTGACCGCACTTAAAACAGATGATTTCATTTTTGCATCTATCCTTGCCATGACCAAACTTCTGGCATTGGAAGCATCGAAGTGGGTTTGGGATGAAGACATCCACATTCACACTAAGGTATCCAATTTTCAAATTCTTGGGCGGAAAAGGCTTGCCAAACGTGAGGATATATGTCCCTGTTTTAATGGACTTGTTATCCCTCTTTATAACTATTCTTTGTATGTTTAACACTCCTTGAGACTTGAGCTCATGTGCTATCTCATTCTCATCAACACCATCAAGATCTCTAGTCCGGATTACTCCTTTGCTAGAGTTGAGAGTTCGATGAGGAGAGGCCTTGATGCCGACGCCTGCTAGCGTGCTTGCATGTAGCAGATTGTCGGCATGCGCTTTCTTAGCACACTCCACCAGAATATGTCCACTTCGTAGTTTCTTCACGTCTTTGACTGTGCCAGCAATTCCCATAATGCCCTTGTGAATGGCAAAAGGGGAAAGTTTGGCAACTGATGCCTCGTTATTCAATGATTCAATCATAATGAACCGTGGCCAATCATCAGCATTCGGACGTGAGTCCGAATCAGAGTCCGATTTCATTTCTGTGTCTGGTAATCTTTTCTTATTATTTGGGGGGTTTTGAGTATCCATATTGAATTGTTTTTGGTTCGTCATCCTCGCTCCCCACCCACCACGGAGCCCTCAAAATTGGGGTGTGCAGCACTGTGGTAACCGACAGATACACACCAGGGATACGAGGATAATATACGCTAGCATGGAGGCAAAAAAAGCATAACCAGTACTAGATTGACCCTAGCCACCGCCTTCTAGGAAGTGAAGAATGACTTGGTAATTGTGTAAATATAAATATAAATACAGTTGTTGTACTATATATATATCCATTCTCCATTAATCTACCCAAGGCTTGGCATGACCAGCCGATTGATTGGAACGGGCCTTTCCAACCTCTCGCCTAGATGAAGTCGAGGCCAAAGTGAAGTGTTGGTCCACAAGGAGCCTTGGCTCCTTGCAGTCCTCATGCACCAGGATCCCTTCCTCCACCGACACGAGTCGCGACTCACGGCAAACAAGCCGCCCCATTTGTCGCCTTTTACGATCTGCAAGGGGGTGCAAGGAAACTATTCTACCCCGGTTCCCCACGGAGCATGGGTGGTTGTTGTGTCATATCAGGGAGGCTCTAGCAGCAACAGGTTCTATTAAATTGCCTCGGTATTCCCTTCTATCTGGCAATAAATGCTTAGTAAGTGCATCAGTATCTAAATTTGATATGTAGAATCAATTCTAGGTATTATTTTGGTTTTGAAAATGTGATGCTTCATCGGACTATGCAGCTTTAAAACTGTTCAATGAAAAGAGCATTTTAAGTAAAAACACTGACCTAGATTTGAACCTACATTGGTGCCATAACCAGACTTATACATCTGCTGGCCAGATCTCAGTGGGTGCTCACTACTTCTATAGAATTAACTGTAGACTTTCCCTCTTTTTTGTTATTTTAAAGTTGCATGGTCGGATGAAAAATAATTTGGTCAAAATCGAAACACTCGTCTACATTTGATCCGATATATCCAACCCCGATACTGGTGCATTATCAAATAAATTTTGGAACAGTACAGAAAGAATAATAAGTGAATTTATTATACTGTCCCCTTGGCCACTTATTTTGATTAAGCCATTAAGCAGGGCTACAACTAACAAGTTAGGTCAATCTCATGACCTCATTAGCCTTCATTAGCCTTGCCAGATATAACTTAGACAAATTCCAGGAGGCTTCCTCCATTCGTAGGTCAGCCTACATCACCTAGCCATCATGTGATGGAGGTCTGGGTCATAGTTTTGGTAAGCTTATCAAAATTATTTTGGGTTCTCTCAGTTCAAATTTCTCCAAAGTCAGCCATTTCTAATTCAAGATTCTCCAGACTAACTAATAGTAGGCTATAACTGTCAATCTGAAATATCTCTCTTTAAAAATAAGGAAAAATTCAAAAAGCTATCGGACTATGCAACTTAACACTTACAGAACCGACTCTGGGGACTGAGCTGAACATGCGCAAAGGTGGGTGGGCAGGGGGTTATGGAGATGGGGAGGCGGAGTTGCAGCGGTGTCTCATAACCGAAGGATCAGAAAGAAGGAAGCATACAAAAAAGGTACGCGGATATAGACCACCACACACAGTGACCTCCAACACCAACAGCACACCGCCACCACTCTACTGACTAGCAAGGCTGGCGCCACGCGCCTCTGACGTCACCGGATGTGACGTCAGAACTTAGGGTGATAGGTAGGTCACTGATAGGTCACTGATAGGTGAGCAGGAGTTGATGCCAATAAAGCACAACATCCTCACTGTCTATCTTTGTGACTTGTCTTCCTTTCTTCCTTAGGTGTTTAATCAGTTAGTAGCCTTGGTCTGAATAGTAGCATCACAGGTGAAATGAATGGGGTAGAGTTAATAATATTATCTGCTGTTCATGTCGGCTGGAACGCAGTAATATTAAATGTGGTTCTTCCCCTAGGATGTCATCAGCGACCTCCCTTTTTTACATATATATTTTGCGTATGTCTTTAGATCAGGGATCTGTCTTTCTTTTACTGATTGGGCATTCGAAGCCTTAGTTGCCATTTCATGGGCCTTTATGCGGCTCCTTGTTTGTTTTATTAGTGGTGCATTGTTTATTTGTGTATCTTCGGGTTGGTTGCTTTTGGTATTTCCTATCGTGACTGTACCCAAATGCGAGTGTGTTAAGGTGTACTAGTTTTCTATTTCTGAACAATTTTGCTTTGGTTTGCATGTGCAGGTCCTAGGGGGGGTGCATTCTGATCCACCCAATGGTATTGTTGGGACCCAAATAAAGCCATCGATATAGGGGAGTGGTCGATCTGTGGAGGTGGTCGGTTAGAGCGGTTTTACTGTATATTATATATATCCTCCGATGCGACTGTCACTTGTCTACATTCAGTTGAAGCAAGGATGCCGCCGGTGGTGCCACCGGTACAGTGTTGGGTCTTATGGAGTATACCAATAATGGTAATAATTCACTTACGTATCTTTATACCCACATAATTCGTTATGCATCATATATATATGTACATGGTGTACACAGCGAATACGAAAGGTTTAGTCAATAGGACGTATGTGTTTCTAGGTGCAAAGTTAGTTTTAATAGAGCCTCTATGGTTAAGCCCCAGTCACACCTACCCGGGTCAGAGGCCGGACGAGCTCGGGACCGTCATCCGAGGTGGTCCATGGCAATCCGGGGTGATCCGTGGCTCGTCCGTGGTGGTCCGCGTGGTCCGGCGTGATCCGTGGCTGGTCCGGGGTCCACCCCGGATGTTTTAAAATGTTAAAAATATCCAGGGCGGTCCGGGGAATTTTGCGATCCGGCATGATCCAGGGGTGGTCCAGGTAGTCCGGGGGTGGACTGAGGGTGAACCGGGGCCGGTCCGGAGGTGGTCCGGGGCTGTTTCGCCCCGGATGAGCCATGTTTCAGCCACGGTTTAACCCGGACCACCCCCAGACTTTCCCGGACTACCCCCAGCATAGCCACGGACCACTCCCAGACTGCCCGGATAAGACTCGGACACCCCGGATCAGCCACGGATCGCCCCGGACTGCCCGGTTTACCCCGGATCACTCATCCAGGACTAGTCCGTGGCTACACGGGGAGTCCTGGGGTGGTCTGGGGTGGTCCAGGCCGATCCGGCCTTTGGTCCGGGGCTCGTCCGGGGGCTCGTCCGGGAAGGTGTGACTTTTTTTCTTCTTTTTTTTGTGACAAGTTTTTTATTCTGCCCATAATGTATAAGCTCCCGTGAGGGTGCTTTTTTTCAACGCTGGACAGCTGTGATACTGGGTTGGTCTGGTCCCACACTCAGGACTCTTTATCTGATCTTTCTCAGGCCAACCTTTGCGGTTTTGGGTGTTAGTAGTTTCTATATTAGTTTTTTTTTAATTTTCAAGTTTTTTCCTAACCTGTATATGATAGCTTAGCCTACTATGTACAACTACGCAATGACATACAGGCCTGTGGGAGAGGATCCCATCCCATTGTGGTTTGTTACAGCATCCTTTCACCCATGCCCTGTCCTTAGATAGTACACCAGTGTGCCAGAACACCCATGGACCCTTCAGGACTGCGACTAGGTGGGATGGCTGTGTTGTATGGTTAGCCATTTTGTATTTCAGGGTGATTCGGATGCATGACCGTGGCCTGCTTGGTTCTGCTTTGGTTTGTTCCAGTACACATACCCAGACGGACTGCGCCCTATGGTGATAGTCATTTCGAATTCCTTAGTACTTAGTAGGGCTAGTTTCCGTATTTGTAATATCTACCATCTTTTCTGGCCGGTCTTTTGCTTTTTGTGCCAGAACACAGCAAGCAGTGACTGTGCCCAAGATCAGGTGAGATTTTGTTTCTTCAGTAGGTGGTTGTGTATTATGCTTTCTTTAAGGACCTTTTATAGTGGTCCATGCTTTCGATTGCCCATTGTTGTGTGGGTTGATTAT
>CM059191.1:1491829-1519959 GCA_030323885.1 Branchipolynoe longqiensis | reverse complement strand
CACCCCGCCCGGGCCGCAGGGTGTGCGGGCCGGCCGGTGTAGCCCGGCCCAGAGTCCCGTCAGTCCTTGGTGCACTTAATCCTCGCGTGGCTCCTGCTCCCACACCGGCTACACCAGTGGCCAAAACCGCACTTCTCCTCACCGGCATTGCATCCCCCTTCTCTGTTCCATCTGAAACATGCCCTTTTGCCCTCACGCTCAAACACCCGTCCTGTTTTTGTTGCCGTACCTACCAGGCTCTTAGCCCTGGGCTTCATTGACTCATGGCCATAGTGGAGCAAACTGGCCGCCGTGTTTCCACCCGTGAAGGCGGCGAAGCCGTCACTCTCAGCCAGCTTCCGGACCGCCGTGTCATATCGGACGTGTGCAGTGTCTTTAAACATCTCATGCTTAGCTTTTGAGGCAATGAAGGAAAGATGCCCGAATAATGCCTTGGCATCTATCACTGTTACACCTTCCAAGCTGGCGAACCACCGGCCCGAGGCCTCATACAATTCGGATACCGATCATTTTTTGACATCCTTCTTTTCTTCAGTGAAATTCTTCAGTGACCACTTACTTTTTCTCCTCCTCGATGTACTCCTGGTGCGGCTCCTGGATCCAGATGTGCTGTATGACCGTGAGCGCCGCCTCCGGTGCCGGCTCCTCCGTGACACCTCCCCGTACGCTGAGTGTCCATTTTCCGTGGCTGGCGGCACGGGTGCCGCCGCCATGGTGGTGTTGGCGGCGGCCGGTCCCGCCACCGCCGGGGAGTGTGGACTAGTTGCCTCCCGTCCGTCCCGCTCGCGTCTGAGCGCGTCCCGGCGCTTCGTCAGGTCAGACATTCGCTTCTCTCGCTCTAACTCCCTGATCTCCTCCCTCATCAGCTTCTCGTCCTTGTCTATGTCGAGTTCCTGCACATCCTTTGTGATAACCTCCACTGCACGGTCCTCGGATCCCGAGCCCCCTGTCACCATGTTGATTGCTGAGAATTTTCGAGTGACTCGGATTTGCTCACCAGCAGCGTCCTCACGCTTTACGTCTGGGATGCACCTCTGTCCGGGATGAATTTTCCCACACGGGACACAGAGACTCTCTGACATCACAGCACGATCACGTACAGGTGGCCCGGAGGATCAGTAACCCATCAGGAAAGCGTAATAACATGCATAATCCCGCGGGAACCGACCATTTAAAAACCGGGTCTGTTAAAAACCGACCGTCTGAGCGGGTCTGGCAGCAGTAGTGACCAGACGCAGCTGGTGTCAGGGAGGTCAGGAGCCCCATACAGGAGGCAGACTAGTGGGGGATGTAGGAACTAGACTAGGCAGCAGCTTAGGCAGTACTAACTCAATGACTCTAGCACAGTAGGAGTAACTAATAACATGACAGTACAGGGTGTAGTAACTAATATAAGGGAAGGTAGTTTGGTCGTGTCCTTGTTTATATTCCCATAATAGATTATAGAGCACATATATATATATTATATATAATCTATTATATACATATAAACGCTCGGAGAATTATTTATTATTATTATTATTATTCGATTCGTCTCGAGTTGATATTGTCCAATCGCCGTCGTCCCTTGCCATTGCTGCGGGCCCGGCGGGTTTCGACGCTGCTCGAGTGGTTTGAATCGTCACTTGCCTCCAGTTTTTTGCTTAAGCAACACAGTCAACGTGCTCCCTGTGTTGCTGTTTTCCACCGGTCGTCCGGGACAGCGGACGACTTCATATGGGAATACCTGTGTCGACGATATGTATATATATATATATGTCGTGGGGGGTGATGAAAATGGGAACTATTGCACCTAGAGCGGGACTCGGACCCACATCTCTTTGCATTCCAGGCCAGTGTACTAATCATTACACCACCTAGGCTCCCTGATATCACCACACTACCCATGCCTACCTGTCTATGTGGTTACTTGCCTGAGAGGTCAGTGAGACCACTACACTCGTCCCCCTGGCATTGTAAGTCTTTTAATGCTTACAATTGCATACATGCAGGCAATGAAACACACTTACATACACAGGGTAGGTTCAACAACCATACAGCATGTAGCTTGTACAGGATCCTGGTCACGGCACCAGTGTCATGGGTGTGATGAAAATGAGAAATATTGCGCCTAGAGTGGGACTTGAACCCACATCTCTTTGCATTCCGGACCAGTGTGCTAACCATTACACCACCTAGGCTCCCTGATATCACCACACTACCCATGCCTACCTGTCTATGTGGTTACTTGCCTGAGAGGTCAGTGCAGACCACTACATATATATATATCTTCCCAAGAAGAATGTTCAGTAAACTTAAAGGATGTGGCTCAACCAATGCTAACACTGAACATCTTAATTAATCAATCAAACCTAAGGATAAGACTGGACATCTTAAATTATCAATCAATGCCAAGATTGGACATCTTAATGTATCAATCAATGCTGACATTCTAATTTATCAACCAATCAATGCTAAGACTGAATATCTTAATTTATCAATCAATGCCAAGATTGGACGTCTTAATTTATCAATCAAAGCTAAGAGTGCACATTTTAATTCATCAATCAATGCTAAAACTGCACATTTTAATTCATCAATCAATGCTAAAACTGCACAGTTTAATTCATCAATCAATGCTAAAACTGCACAGTTTAATTCATCAATCAATGCTAAAACTGCACAGTTTAATTCATCAATCAATGCTAAGACTGCACAATTTAATTCATCAATCAATGCTAAATTGCACAGCTTAATTCATCAATCAAAAATAAAACTGCACATTTTAATTCATCAATCAAAAATCAAAGTTATTCAGCAGAATAAACATATTTACCACCCAAAAGAATCAATCAAATATCAGATGAATCAATCAAATATCAAATCAATCAATCAAATATCAAATCAAATGGCTCAGTGTTCCCTAGGTCAGGTGTAGACTGGTACAGGTGGGCCGGTTATAACCGTAAACTGTTCCTAGAATCCAATCCCACACAATGACAGCACAGTTATATGTTCTAATATATCTAAACTCGAATCCTATGGTCGATCCCATTTCATGGAACAGGTTGCCAGAGCATGCAAGAAAAGCAATATCTCTTTACACATTTTAATTTGTCCCCAACACTCGCCTGTCTAAGGTAGCTCTTTTCTTGGGGGGGTGAAATGTATCCGTTCTGCAACTATTTAAAACAAGTTGTAAATAATTCATTAGGATGGTTTGACTTTGAGTATGCAGCATTTTAGAATGGCTCCTTTAAAAATGAAGGTACTCAATTGAATTTACAATAGTATTATTGTTATTAGTATTATTATTACAGCAAAGTCCCTGCAGTTAAGCATTGCCACTAACATAAACTTTTCACAGCATCTTTGACATCGAAGAAAATAATTATACCTTGACGATCGTGGGGGTGATGAAAAGGAGAAATATTGCACCTAAAGTGGTAATCGAACCGACATCTCTTGCATTCTGGCCAGTGTGCTAACCATTACACCACCTAGGCTCCCTCATGTCATCACACTATCCATGCCTACATGTCTATGTGGCTCCATGCCTGAGAGCTCACTGTAGACTACTACACTCGTCCCCCTGGAATTGTAAGTCTCTAAAATGGTCATTTAATGCTTACAATTACATACACACAGGCAATGCATTTACACACACATACACATGGTAGGTTCAATAACCATGAATCACATAGCTTGTACAGGATCATGGTCACGGAAACCAGTGTCATGGAGGTGATGAAAATGGAAACTATAGCGCCTAGAGCAGGAATCGAACCCACATCTCTTGCATTCCGGGTCAGTATGCTAACCATTACACTACCTAGGCTACCTCATGTAATCATCCTATCCAGGCCTACCTGTATGTGGTTCCTTACCTGTTAGGTCAGTGCAGACTACTACAATATTTATTGGACAACAAAAGTGACACAAATTTATTGAAAATTAAACTAGTTCACGACAATATATCCAAGGTGAGCACATACATGGAAGGAGTCCTTTCCTGACTTCTAACCTGAGAAGCTAGTGTGCAATTCACCCACTGGGTGGCGCCAGGGGTAACTGGACTTGGTGTGTTGCGGGGGAGGGATGGGGAGGCCTAGTGAGTTGATGGCGAACGTGTGAGATGACAGAGACAGTCACTGGGTTTGGTGTGTTGCGGGGGGGGGGGGGGAGGGGGAGTTCAGTAGTTGGTGGTGAACGTGTCACATGACAGAGATGATCACGTGACAGGGACCATGACGCGTGCGACAGCAGACACAATAGACCTATTTCATATGACGTCAGCATAGGAAATTCAGTCAGTGCGCGTGCAGCTTAGCTGCAGGATAACATCCGGTCACACTGCAAACTCAATGGCAGTGACCAATCTTCATACAGAAAAAGTTAAATATCTCTCAAACCGTACAACTTAGAAACAAACCGCTTGGTACACAAACAGATCAAATGTTTACAACCAAATTATATTAAATTTATAAGGATAGGGTTCTGCATTTCTATTAATTTTGAATAAAACTGACATTTTGCACTGCGCGTACCGGCAAACTCGATGCATTGTCAATGGCTGTGAGCAATCTTCGTACAGAAAAAGTAAAATATCTCTAAAACCGCACAACTTAGAAACAAACCGCTTGGCACACACACATATCAAATGTTTAACAACCAGATTATTATAAATGTATAAGGTTAGGGTTCTGCATTTCTATTAATTTTGAATAAAACTGATGTTTTGCACTGAGCGTACCTGCAAACTCAAAGCATTGTCAAAGGCAGTGAGCAATCGTCATACAGAAAAAGTGAAATATCTCTAAAACCGCACAACTTAGAAACAAACTGCTTGGCACACACAGAGATAACATGTTTAACAACCAGATTATATTAAATTTATAAGGTTAGGGTTCTGCATTTTTTATTAATTTTGAATAAAATTGACGTTTTGCACTCCGCGTATCGGCAAACTCAGTGCATTGTCAATGGCCATGAGCAATCTTCATACAGAAAAAGTGAAATATCTCTAAATCCACACCACCTAGAAACAAACTGTTTGGCACACAAACAGATAACATGCTTAACCAGATTATATTAAATTTATAAGGTTAGGCCTCTACATTTCTATTAATTTTGAATAAAACTGACGTTTTGCACTGCGCGTATCGGCAAACTCAATGGCAGTGTGTCTTGGTTCTGCAGCCCAGGTGCGCATGCATACACAATGTTTATAAACATTGAAAGGGGTCTATAGACAAGGCCCCCAAATTGGCCAACATCCGCCGCACTTCGAAGGCGCTGCCTTTATTGACTCGGGCCTATTGTACTAAGTGCACACCGACCTACTAACTGTACACCGAGCATTTCACATACAATACTGGTTGTTTTATTTAACGACGCCTCTAGAGCACATAGATTTCAATAATAAGCTATTCGATGTCAAATATATGGTCATTCTGACATTTATTCTTTTTGGAAAACCTCTTCCGCCACATAGCCTACTCTTTCCGATAAGCAGCAATATGGGGTCTTTTATATGCACTTTCCAACAGCACATACCACAGCCTTTGATGAACCAGTTGGGGACCACTGTTTAGAATGGAAAATAGCCCGAATTGCAAATGGGTCCACTGAGAAGGATCGATCCGATGACCAACAGCTTCACAGGTGTACACTCTACCGCCTGAGCTATGTCACGCTCCCTCATTTCAAATACAATACTGGTTGGTTGGTTGTTGGAGTTTTACATCCTGGCAAAATCTATGGTCATATCAAGATGGGTACCGACTTGTGACAGTGCACACTCATGGAAGCTTTATGGTGCTGCCCCACTGGGAAACCAGGCCACCAGCACCATGACTTGATATCCCACTCAGTCACATTATCTTGACACTATGCCAACCAGTCCATGCCCTATCCTAATAATGCCGAGCGCCTGGCTAGGAAGCTACAAGTATCACTTTTTAAGTCATTGGTTTGACTCGAACAGGGTTCGAATCCCACGATCTACCAAAGCGGGAGATGGACGCTCAACTCATTCAGCCATCATGTCTGGTCCGACAATACTGGTGTGTGTTCCTCATGCGAGGGGCTTGCACAGCCGATGGAACATGGCGTTTCCAGATTTGAACCCCATAGCTCTGTCTGAAAATTAAACTAGTTCATACTAAAATTAATTTAAATATTGTAGTAGTCTGCACTAACCTCTCAGGCAAGTATCCACATAGACAGGTAGGCATGGGTAGTGTGGTTATAGCAGGGAGCCTAGGTGGTGTAATGGTTAGCACACTGGCCCGGAATGCAAAGAGATGTGGGTTCGAGTCCCGCTCTAGACGCAATATTTCCCGTTTTCATCACTACTTTAATTTCTACATATATCTAACTTAGATACTGGTGCACTTGTCAAACATTTGTTGCCACATAGACATATTGGCACATACTTGATTGTCTGCTTTTACATGTAAAAGGGATGGTTTGAACAAAACACAAACATGTCTCGCCGTGAATATGGCCTATGCTGCCGACCCGGCGTAAAGCAACCACCAATCAATCAATGAATCAATCTGTGTGAGCATTTTACCATTACACCACCGATGCATCTATGCTTGCTTAGTTTATTTTATCTTACTTAATTCGCTAGATTCATTTATTCGCCAGGCTCCTGATGCAGCCACTTCGTTTACCTTCCTAGATCGGTTATTGTCAGTTCTGTTTAATGGGGGGGGGGAGCACATTAATCACATTTACATTCTTACATTGAAATTCACACACAAATTGAACTGGTCCAATTTTTCTCAAATGACAGCAAAATACTCTCAGATGCAATTTTGAAGTAATTAAATTTGTGTCAAAAATTGATCTCATAAAACATACAGTCCACTTGTTCTTAAGGACTCAACAATTTAGTTGTGCTTTATGTCGGTAAAGAGGTCTCACATGTTATTTACAGTAAATCAGTATTATTGTCACCTCTTGCCAAGGAACTGGGATGACATTTGATTCCCAAAAGTCATTGTATTGAAGAGCTGATGCAACAATTTCAGTACAGCTTTAGGGAGGTGTTTCGGGAACTGATAATGAATGTTATCGGAACTTACGACATCATCATGTGATCTTTTGAGCACATTTCAACTGTTCCATTAATAACTAACAGTACAATATTAAGCCGAATAAGAGAATGAGCCTAACAATGTAAGTAATCTACAAAAATGTGCGACTTGAAACATACGCACATATCCATGTGCGTATGTTATGGAAATATCCATAACATAAGCAACTTATACCCCTGTCACACTATGACGTAACGAGCAAACATAAGCCTGACGTGATCATGTTTCGTCATTACATTGACGTACGTTGGGTTACGTTATGATGACGTCAGAATGACGTTAGACTGATGTCGAACTACGTCACGTTACGTCATGTTATGTCGGCGCGCGTCAAAGTTTTGAACCTGTTCAAAACTTCCGACGTAAATCAAACATAAGGGTTTACGTTCGCCATACATTCTGTACACGTTCGGCGAATGTCAATGATGTTAAACGGACGTTAGTCAAACACTGCTCACTATGTTCAACTACGTTCCACTACATTGACCCACATTAAACCTCAGGAGAACGTCAGGAGAATGTACGCTCAACGTACGTAACATCACGTAACATAGTTCTGGCGATGGAATAACATTCATAACGTTCTGTGAGCGTAATGACGTTGTCCTCTCTCATTGAATGACGGTATCACTAAGCTTTACCGACGTTACGCTCTCGTCAACTACACTGCATCCATGTTCAACTTGCGCCCAAATTTGCATACTATGCCGAGAAGTTCAACGTTCTTCACGTTCTCCCTACGCTGACGTCGTTACGTCGTAGTGTGACAGGGCCTTTAGCAAAACAAACAACCTAGCAATACATGAGCAAGATAGTAAAATATACGACCTAGCAACATATGAGCAACTTTATGAAATAAAGCAATCTAGCTACACGTCGGTCTATGTCGATATGCATTACTCTGACGTTACACTTCGTTATGCATACGTTGGTATAAGTCGATGTACGTCGATGTTCGTCGTGATACAGCGTCACTCATCAAAACTTTCGACGTGTGACAATGTGTCGCTGTTACATCGGGCCTATGTTATGCATACATTAGACATACGTCGATGTACGTTAGACGTTCGTTAGAGGTATGTTATACAAACGTTGAACTACATCCATCATATGTTGAGCTGGCGGAAACGTACAGTCCGCATGTTGACAACGTATTGACAGCGTATTGACAACGTATATCAATGTATGGATAATGTATGTCTGACGTATGTGTAACATATGTTTAGCATTTCTCCACCGTGTCCTGATGTGGTTAATGTATAAGGTGTACTTCTGATGATCGAATAACGTATATCACGTTCGCTGGCGTTCTGCAAAAGTTGTGTGAGCATATGTGAGCGTTTTTCGAGCCAACGTATGGCCAACGTATTGTAAAAATATATTGATTTTCGGTTCAGAATTATATATTGGTAGAGAGCATTATTATTCTTGGGCGACGGAGTGGGGACAATGTTATGTCAACTAAAAGTAATAATATTCCACTCCCATTGTGACATAATATAAGCTGTGTGAAATATATGTTCATATATGATGCCCGAGATTAATGAAGAGATGTTCCTATATAAGAGGCAGTACATGATTGTTGAAATGTTTCTCTATGCATCCATAAAGAGTGCAATTGGAGAAAAGACCATTTTAACAGAGATCTATTGTAACTGTCTGTAGCTACCAGTCCCTACATGACCACTGGGCGGGCACACCAGCCTAATCTGCATATACACACAGAACACCACCTGCAGCTGGTTTGACTGACAGCCACCACTACTGGGGGGTGTCACCCACCCCGGGCTGTGGGGGTGCCTGATTGGCTGCCTGTGGGAATGCCCAGTCACCTACACTACCTTGGCCCTCTGACCACACTAGCCTCACTTTGAGATTAATTAATTATTCAAGACACTGCTTCAGGCACATTGGAGGGTGATCACTCTACTCCTGGCTCTTGAGTGAGACACAACTACTCTAGAGCAGGACCCCAGACACTTTGTCTGATGCTAGGCAAATTCATATATCTAAATTGAGTTGAGCGCAACACCCAAGGAACTCCGGTTCAATGGGCTGTAGGCACTGATTCTTATACAGGCTAAATTAGTCATGAGATTGTGTGTGGACAGAGGGTAAGGGGTGTGGGTGATAGGTCACAAGTAGGTGTACAGGAGTTGATGCAATAAAGCACAACTTCTTCACTGTTGATCTGTGTGACTTGTCTTCCCTTTATTCCTTAGGAGTTTGTAGAAGGGTTGTTTAAGGGATGCATCAGGGAGTGAGATGAAGGGGAAGAGTTTTGTAGTATTATCTGGTGTTCATGTGGCCAGGCATCCAGAAATATTATAGTATGGCCAATGTATGGCCAACGTATGACCAACGTATGACCAATGTGCCTCCCACTGGGGATATGTTACTCATATGCCATATATACGCTGGCCATACGCCGAGAACGCGGGAGGCATGTTAGTCATAGGTTTGGCCATATGTTCTATTATACGCTCTCATATGCTGTCATACGCTAGCAATACGTCGCACATACATTCTGCGTACGTTCAGTACGTTGTGCTTACATCCAACTTGTCTCCCATGCCAAAGATTTCTACGGATCTCTACATAAGAAAGTGATTTTAGCCATTAGCCATGTGCTTGCGCGATGCGTCGTAATGTGACAGGGCCATAACAGTCTTTATATGGAAATGTTCATGTACCATTGTGCTGTGGTGGATTTCAAATAAGGTCTCGGGTTAGAGCATTTTAATGGGATCGGTCGGTCTATTGGTGATTTATAAAATATATATATTTGAAGACAAGCGGGTTTTTTTTCTGACGTTAACTAAGAACGCCGCTTTAAGATGTTCCTTCACCGTGCTTTCAACGTTCTTTCACCGTGCGTTGTTAGTTGTTAGCCGGGCTCGTCCGCTGCCTCCTCCTGACTCTCAGCATTCACGCGCGCAGCACCTTGTGACCTTGCAGCCACTCAAGGTCATCTGTGATTCCACTTGTCTACAGTGTACGAGTTGACCGCCATGGAGGAGCCGGGGTAGAGCCCCCCCTCCTGCCCCACCCAACCCTCCAAAACTGGTTGATCAAGGATCAGCCAGAGTTTATAGATGGATGCCCCAACGGTTCCTAGGAGGCAAAACCTCCTAATCACTGACTCCTTTTGGTGATGACATTCCCGACCCCGACCATGTTCACCCGAACCCATGGGGTTCGTGGGTTCGAACCCTGATCGAGTCAAACCAATGACTTAAAAATTGATACTTGTCGCTTCCTAGCCAGGCTCTCGGCATTATTAGGATAGGGCAAGGGCTGGTTAGCTCAGTGTCAGGTCATAATGCTGGTGGCCTGGTCCCCCATTGAGGCAACAATATAAAGTGGCGATGCGTCCGCACTGTCACAAGTCAGTTGCCATCCTGATATGCCTAAGATGTTGCTAGGACGTACAACAAACAACAACAAACAAAACTACCCGAACACAACGTCACCCTACGCCGGTCACCAACGACTCATAACCGGTAATAACACCACGCGCGCCCGTAATCACTCCGCCCCACCCGCACCCCCACCCCCACACACTGACCTTGAACTCCGAGTACTTCCGGCGTGTGCTGAGGTATGCGGGACCACGTCCGCGTTCGTACTGGGGCGCGTCGTCTGCTCAGTGTCTCTTAAAGCCCCCACCCACCGTCTCCCTGCGACCCACCCGCCACCCGCCACCCGCCACCCGCCACCCGCCACCCGCCACCCGCCACCCACCGCCCGCCACCCACCACCCGCACCCCCACCCGCCCACCCGCCACCCGCCCCCGCCCGCCACCTCCACCCGCACCCGACACCCGCACCCGCCACCGCCACCCGCCACCCGCCCACCCTCACCCGGAGCAGCTCACTGCCGCCCTGACCCCCCCCACCACCCCCCGCCTCCGTGCGAGCTGCTCCCGCGGACGTGACTCCCCACCTACCGTGATCCCCGTCCCTTCACCGTCCCAGCCCACCTGTCTCTTCTGTCGCTCTGCTGCCCTTCTCCAACTCGTCTCCATCCCCATTCCCTGTCCGCTATCACTCCTACCCTCTGCCTCCTTCTTCCCAGTCGCTTTCACACCCTCCTCTCCCCTCCCCCCTTTTCTCTCCTCTCCCTCTCCCCTCGCCTCCCCAGCCTTCCCTTCTCCCGCTCTGCTCTCCCCGCCCTCCTCTCCTCTCCCCTCCTCTCCTCTCCCTTCTCTCCCCTCCTCGCCTCTCACCTCCTCGCCTCTCCCCTCCCTGCTCTCCTCTCCCCTCCCTTCTCTCCCCTCCTCTCCCCTCCCCTCCCTGCTCTCCTCTCCCCTCCCTTCTCTCCCCTACTCGCCTCTCCCCTCCTAGCCTCTCCCCTCCTAGCCTCTCTTCTCTCCTCTCACCCCTCTCCTCCCCAGCTCCCCTCCACCCTCTCCTCTCCTCTCCCCCCTCTCCCCTCCTCTCCTATCCGATCCTCCTCTGCTCCCACCACCCCCGCCCCCACCCCACCCTCCCTCAGACGCCGCCCCCTGAGGTCCTTCAGCGCCGCCAGCGTCACGGGCGAGCAGCGAGCGGTGGGTGCGCCGACAGGTGGCGCCACCAGCGGGACCGGGGGAGGAAGGGGGGAGGGGGAGGGGGGATGGGGTAGGGTGGGGGGTGGAGGGTGGCGGGTGGACACGCGCAGTGAGATGGGCGTGAAGGAAGCTAGGGCGGAGAAAACAGAGGGAACCGAGGACGACTTGTAGATGGGTAGAAGGCGTTTGCTGGTCTAGTGGAAGACAACAAGCGGACGAACAGACAGACATGGTAGGTAGCACTGATTTATAATTGGGGTCGTCATCGAAGAGAGGGACGTGTGCATGACGCGCTTGATTGCGGTTGTACTCAGTCAGCGTAGCGACTTGTGTAGCGTTTTGACAGGAGCGGTGAGTGACAAGAGGCCAATGTTTGTTTGTTTGTTATTTTATGTCCTAGGAACATGTAAGGTCATATCAGGACAGGTACCGACTTGTGACAGTGTGCACTCATGGCGACTTTATAGTGCTTCCCCACTGGGAAATCACACCGCCAGCACCATGACCCAATATCCCACTCAGTCATGTTATCCTGACACTGAGCTAACCAGTCCTTGCCCTATCCTTTTAATGACGAGCGCCAGGCTATGAAGGTATAAGTATCAATTTTAAAGTCATTGGTTTGACTCGACCAGGAACCGAACTCACGACCTTCCACAGACGAGACCTGATCTCTATCCATTAGGCCAGCATGCTCAGTCAAGAGGTCAGTGTAGGGCTGGGGGAGGGGGGGGGGGCCCTGACAATGTGGGAAAGGGAAGCATGGCAAGAAGGGTGTGCAGCAAGAAGACAGTGTGGCAAGAGAATCGTGTGGCAAGTGAATAGTGTGACAAGAGAATAATGTGGTGAGAGTGGTGAGTGGAAAGAGGAACAGGAGGTAAGAGGTCAATGCGGGAGGAAACTCTGACAGTGTGACAAGAAGGATGTGCAGCAAGAAGACAGTGTGGCCAGATAATAGTGTGGCAAGAGAATAGTGTGGCAACAAAATAGTGTGGCAACAGAATAATGTGTTGAGAGTGGTGAGTGGAAAGAAGGATGTGTGGTAAGTTTGTTTCTTGTTGTTTTACGTCCTAGCAGCATCTAAGATTATATCAGGACGGGTACCGACTTGTGACAGGACACACTCATGGCGACTTTATAGTGCTGCCCCACTGGAAGACCAGGCCGCCAGCACCATGACCTGATATCTCACTCGGTCACATTATCCTGACACTGAGCCAACCAGTCCTTGCCCTATCCTAATAAAGCCGGGTGCCAGTCTATGAAGCGACAAGTATCAATTTTTAAGTCATTGGTTTGACTCAACCAGGGTTCAAACCCACTACCTCACGATCTACCAACACGGGAGACGGACGCTCTAAGTCATTCAGCCATCCCGTCTGGTAGGATGTGTTGTAAGAGGTCAGTGCGGGGGGAAGCCATGACAGTGTGACAAGGATGTGCAGTAGGAAGACAGTGTGGCAAGAGAATAGTGTGGCAAGAGAATAACGTGGTGAGAGTGGTGAATAGAAAGAGGAATGGGCGGCCAGAAATACTGAGTGCAGAATTAACACATTTATATAACCTAATAATCAGCAAAGGCATCTTATCATCTATGGATTACTAACGAAGCAGTAAGAGACCAAATTACAAAGAACGCAAAACAGAGCCCTCAGAACAGTATTCCAAGCCAAGATACTAAGTGTGGTTGAAATGCATAGCAGTGCAGGGCTGGACACTCTGGATGTACGTAGGAACCTACACCTAATGACGTTGATGTATAAACGTGCAAGTGATGACAAATACATAGATCGCACAACCAGGGTAACAAGAAGGGGGACATCGACTCTGCTCTGGGTGCCCAACCCTAATACAAATAAGTTAATCAGAGCTCCGATTTACAAAGGAAGTGTCATGTGGAATGAACTCCCAACCAAAACCAGAGAAGCGGGTTCGATCCTTGCCTTTAAAAATGCATACAGAGCTCACCTGGTTATTCAGGCCCAAAACCTGGCACTGCAAATATATAATACGACCTGCTGAACGACCCATTGACTTCGCCCTCTCTCATGCCTGCTCTCTCCCTGCGTGTCCGCCCCCCTGCCCATGGGCCCCTTCCCCCCCACCCCCATCCACATTTGACAAACAACTATTATAACTCAATGACTCGAAACCCACCACCACTACTCGAGACCCATTGCCACCACTGAATAACTACATCTTCAACCAGCAATGCACACAATATAAACCACTATACATGCACAACATGGCACTATTAAAAGACTAACCGTTATTAAAACCAAATCTAACTGATATACAAACACAGCATATGATTTAACCACTAGTGTAAATTATTGCACACTCTATCTTGATGCATATACCTTGCACTATGTTGACTACCTATGCTGTACACTGTGCAGCATAGGCTGCTCTCCCACTTTCTTTTTATGTTCAGAATGGGTTGCGCTGCACGCAACGCAACGCATTTTTCACTTCCACTATGTACAGACCAAATGCGATCACTCCAACGGCTGGAAGACCAGTGCCCTGGCGCTGACAAAATAAGTATTCAGATGAATAAAATATTTTACCCAAAAAAAAGGCAGCTGATGACAGCGGCGTGCGGACAGTATGACAAGAGAGTGCTGCGGAGAGAGGGTCAGGCGGGGCCGGGTGACAGCGGCGTGGGCATTGTGACAAAGGTGACAACAGTGTGACAACAGAAGGGTCATAGGACTAAGACATGTCTGCTATGTGTGCTGAAGCAGTGTCCCACTGCTTAATGTGTCGTGCATGCATCGATACAGTGAAACCTCTCTAAATCGACGGACCATGGGTTCGACTTTAAATGGTCCATTTAGGGAGGTGGTCGGTTTAGGGAGATTTTTTTTATCCTTACATGAGTTATTGTATGGGCGATCGTTTGGGACCCAAATAAAGCGATCGATATATGGGAGTGGTCGATTTGTGGAGGTGGCTGGTTAGAGAGGTTTTATTGTACTAACATACGTATATATACGTATGTTAGTACAATAAAGCCCATATAAACCATTGCAGACGGACGGTTGTGCTAATACTTCCCCAACACAAAGATGCTGATTATTATCCAGCCAGTCGACTTGAACTCTTAAATTTGAGTGTTAATAATGGCAGAGACATAGTCAATGGTAAGAAAATTGTTTATGAATGCCCTACATATAGGGATATCTAAAAAGGAGACCGTTAAACATACTTTAGGCCTAGAAATTGTCCAAAAACCATGGAAATATGACCATTTATGGGCCACCGTTTTATGAGATCACAGCGTACACATACAAAACTGGTATCCCCAGAAAGCCCTGGGACAGACGAATGCATACAAGCTCATTCCAGCCTTCTAACCACATTATTAACGAAACTGTGTTATTAAAACACGTTTGTTGCAGTTTTGTGAGAAGTGACCATATACATATGTGTACATTTGTTTACATACACACATATCAGACCGAATCAATGCTATGCCAGGATTATTATCACACACCATAAATAGATATGCATCCAATCATATCGAATTATGCATTTTTAATTGTTTGCTTGTTTCTTTGGGGTTTTAATCCTATTCAGTTGCCCATGTCAAATATTCCGATAAATATGCCTGCATATGCATAGATAAATATATACATGTACAATGAAACCTCTCTAAATCGACCAACCTTGAGACCGGCTTTAACAAGTTTAAGTGTCTATTTAGGGAGGTGGTCGGTTTAGGGAGTTAGAATATGGTAACAATGGTATCGTTGGTACTGAAATAAAGCGATCGATATAGGGGACTGGTCGATCTGTGGAGGTGATCGGTTAAGGAGGTTTTACTGTAGGCCTATATATATATATTCATATATAATCGGCCAACAGTGTCGGGAGATACTGGAGTTGACCAGTGCAGGTGGCGCCAGCGTCGGAATTGAGAACTACCACCGACATAGCTGTTTGTTTGTTGGGGTTTTATATCCTGGTAACATCTAAGGTCATATTAGGATGAGTACCTACTTGTGGTAGTGCACATTGATGGTGACTTTATACTGCTGCCCTACTGGGAGACCAGACCGCTGGCACCATGACCCTATTTCCCACTCAATTACATTATCCTGCCACTGAGCTAATCAGTCCTTGTCCTATCCTAGTAATTCTGAACACCAGGCTATGTAGCGACAAGTATCAATTTTGTAAGTCATTGGTTTGACTCGGACAGGTTTTGAACTCCCGACCTTCCACGCTCTATCAATTTGTCCATCGAGTCTGGTCCGACATACCAGGCAAATGGATCAACTGGGGATTGAACTGGGAGGTGGCGTCTCCTTTGTTTATAACCCATAATTCATTATATAGCACACATGTATATAAGCAATTATATGAGTATAATTATCAGGAAACCGTTTACCCATGAACTATCCTCTATTCACACCAACTGACACTACGCAACTAATGACACTCATCTACTCAAGTGACTGGTCAGGCCTTCTGCCTCGCCTGGTGCTGCCACCTGGCTTCTTCTACCTAGCCTGGCTCTGCATCACGCCTGTACCACTCGCTCCAAAATTCAATATACATGTATATATATATATATATATATATATATATATATGGAGAGAGAGAGAAATAGAGAGAGACAGAATTCGAGAGAGATAGAGAGATAGATAGAGAGAGAGAGACGAGGGGGAGAGAGAATGAGAATAACGGCTGTCCCCTAGTCAATAGAACCAATTTACAAAGTTAAGTATACCCCTTCGATGAATACATGACCGGACTGATGACACTTATGTGTACGAGCATTGCTCAGTCCTACTGAGTTATGAAAGGTTTGCGGCTCAACGTGAAAGGCTACCGGCAATCAGTGGTGTTCTCTGTGGCGGAGTGGTTAGAGTGTCTGATTTTTTATCTATCTCAAACTCTTAATCTGAAGGTCGGTCGTTCGATTCCCGATGCCATCGCCTCTGCCAATTTGGATTTCCACCGCTGTGTATAACTTACAGCATCATCAAAGGCCAGTTGCTCCCATACCATATCTATGTCGTGTGAGAGGTTAAAAATCGCTTGAGGTGGTAAATGTGTAGGCTCGAGCTTTCTTTCAACCAACTGTCTAATGGTGAAAACAAGTCCATTCAGATTTATCATGACATGCAGTATAAATCTTCAAGAAAAAATCAGACGTACATCGGTGCTTTTCCGGTCAGTACAGGACCCCATTACCCCTGGCGGACGATTATCACACTACGGTATCGGGTTAGAGGTCGGGTAAAAAATCCGCTATGTGTTTTATTCCTCAGGCCTAAGGCCGAGCCGCAGGCCCAGTAGTGACAGGTATAAATTGTTTAAGTCAGCGTTTCGAATGGACAGCATTCTGCATGGAAAGCCATGTGGTGCTCTTATAGTGATTCAGGAGCGGAACGTAGCTCAGGCGGTAGCGTGTCCACCTGTGAAGGTATCGGTCATCCTATCGATCCTGCTCAGTGGACCCATTTGCAGTTTGGTCTATTTTCCATTCCATCCTGTGGTCTACAACTGGTTCATCAAAGGTTGTGGTATGTGCTGTCCTGTCTGTGGGAAAGTGCATATAAAAGACCCCTTGCTGCTTAGTGGAAAGAGTAGCCTATGTGGTGGCAACTGGTTTCCTCCAAAGAAATATGTTAGAATGTCGATATGCTTGACATCCAACAACCAATGTGCTCTAGAGGCTTCGTTAAATAAAACAAGCGTGGCTCTTGTGATTCACAACCCTGTCTGGTCTGTTAAAGCTGCATAGTCCGATGAAATATCAAATTTTCAAAACCAAACCAATTATCTAGATTTGATTTTACATATCTAACTTAGATACTGATGCACTTATTAAGCATTTGTTTCTGCGTAGAATGCAACACTGAGTCAATTTAACAGAACCTGTTACTGCAGAAGTCTATGGTGTCAGAGTTTTGGCAAGCTTGCCAAAACTAATCTTCCATGTTTGCACTCAACATATCTCAAAAGTTTATCGTTTAAAATAAAAGTAACTTTGAACTAATGTAAAGTAGATACTAGTGCTCGATCTAATATATTTATCTCAGAAAAAATACAGAAATTCAAAACCATCGGACTATGCAACTTTAAATAAGCAAACTGGTGATTTTCTAAAAACATTTCTCGAAATATTTAGGGAGCTGATTTTCCCCACTGACATATCCAGTGAAACATCGCATCGGGGGAGGGGGGATGCGTTTCTTACATAACATTTAAAGTAGCAAGCTCAGCAAATCTCGATTCGCTGTTTTTGTCAGCCTGTGTACTTCGTCATTGATTAATTTATTTCTAAAGACTCCTGATCATACCGACCCAGCTAAGTCCAGCTGCACGATTAAGTGTTGTTGTTGATGTTGTTGCTGTTGCTGATGGTGTTGCATCTGCTGTTGTTGTTGCTGCTCTAGTTGCTGTACCATTTCCTTCTGTTGTTGCTGTTGTTGTTGCTGCTGTTGCTGCTGCTGCTTCTGATGTTGTTGCTGCTGCTTCTGTTGCTGATGTTATTGCTGCTGCTTCTGTTGTTGCTGCTGCTGTTGCTGTTGCTGCTGTTGCTGCTGCTTCTGTTGTTTCTGCTGTTGCTGTTGCTGTTGCCGCTGCTGTTGCTGCTGCTTCTGTTGTTTCTGTTGTTGCTGCTGCTGTTGCCGCTGCTGTTGCTGCTGCTTCTGTTGTTGCTGCTGCTTCTGCTGTTGCTGCTGCTTCTGCTGTTGCCGCTGCTGCTGTTGCTGCTGCCGCTTCTGTTGTTGCTGCTGTTGCTTCTGTTGCTGCTTCTGTTGTTGCTGGTGTTGTTGCTGTTGCTGCTGTTGCTGCTGTTGCTGCTGCTGCTTCTGTTACTGCTGTTGCTGCTGTTTCTGTTCCTACTGCTGTTGTTACTGTTGTTGTTACTGTTGTTAATGTTGCTGTTGTCAGTAATGTTTATACATAGGTCTTTTTAGGTGTGGGATTTTCACATGGTATGCAGAATTCTTTGGCGATGGAATAAGATGCTAGTGGGTGTGCACCCCCCCCCCCTCACACACACACACTCTGCCTCCCACAAAACCTGGATGCTTCTAGAATAGTATATTTTCAATATCAGGTGGTATGCAGCTGCATACCTACATATATGGATGCTAGGCCCTTGTTATAAATAGAGACCAAAGACTGAGAACAAACCCTGCGATTGGTTTAATTTGACCAGGGTTCCAACCCCACGATTTACCAAAACGGGAGACGAGTGTTCGACTCGTTCGGCCATCCCGTATGGCATACACTCAATCACTGGGTGGCTCAGTATCGGAATAATGTGACTGAATGGGATATCAGCTCATGGTATTGGTGGACTGAACCCCAGTGAAGCAGCACTATAAAGTCTGCATGAGTGCTCAGTCACAATCCTGATATCCCCTTAAATGTTGTTAACACAGAAAGCTCAAACAAACGAACAAACAGACGGTGTATTTAAGACTACGTCAACCTATTCCACAAAGTGGAGACTCCAAACAAATAGGTTCAATCGCCACATACGAGGACAAACAGAGAAACATGCACAGCGTACGCCTCAACTGCTGGTCTACCCTGCAGGGACGCTCACCCTAGAGTTTGGCTATCTACGTGGTTCTTCTACTAAGTTCTAGACAACAGAGAAGCAACACACCAACACACACAAAGAAAACAACAAGATTCTTTTTAACGAGAGCGGGTCGAGCTGCACCTTTTTTTTATCTATAAACAATCAGCCGGCCATGCTTTGTGTTGTGATTCCCCCGCTGACCTCTGACCCCGCCCTGTTGACCTGCTCTGTTGCCCGGGCTACATAGGGGTGAGCAGGTTAAACCCTCGCGTGTTGCAGCTGGGCGAAGGGTGAGGGGGGGGGGGTGATGATTGGGGAGGGCGTGGTGGTGGTGGAGCTGGTGGTGGTGGTGGTGTTGGTGGTGTTGGTGGTGGTGCTAAAGGTGCTGGTGGTCGTAGTGCTGGTGGTGGAGGTGATGTTGGTGGTGGTGTGTGGTAGTGGTGGTGTGTGCTAGTGGTGGTGTGTGCTAGTGGTGGTGGAGGTGGTGGTGGTGGTGGTGTGTGGTAGTGGTGGTGGTGGTAGTGGTGGTGGAGGTGGGGAGGTGGTGGTGGATCTGGTGGTGCTAGTGGTGGTGGTGTTGGTGGTGGTGCTGAAGGTGGTGGTGGTAGTAGTGCTGGTGGTTGAGGTGATGGTGGTGGTGTGGTGGTGTGTGGTAGTGGTGGTGGCGGTAGTGGTAGTGGAGGTGGTGGTTGTGGTGGTGGTGTGTGGTTGTGGTGGTGGTGGTAGTGCATGGTAGTGGAGGTGTGGAGGTGGTGGTGGATCTGGTGGTGGTGGTTGTGGTGTGCGGAGGGGTGTAGGTGGGTGATAGAAGGATGGGGCGGAAGTATGGAGGAGGAGGAGGAGGAGGAGGAGGTGAAAGAACGCCAGGTATGGCGGGAATTAACAAAACGATGGGCAACTACTATTTACTTACTGAACCACCTTCTGACAAACCTGAGGTCTTCGATTGACTTCTCCTCAAATCCTCATCCATATCGTGAATGCAGTCTGTGCATTGGGAACCACCGTAATATGTATTTGTCAAATTTAATGTTTTAAATGTTCGCACATTGAGCCGACCTTATGTGTGTGTGTGAGTGTGTGTGAGTGTGTGTGCGTGTGTGTGGATGAGGAGTCAAGGTATTTGTTTTTGGGGGGGAGGTATCTATTTATATTATTTTGTATAAGCTGCGTCCTAGAAAGGAATTGGGGACGGGGTTATTATTTATTGTATAAGCTGCTTTCTAGAATATATTACGGTGAGTGCTTGTTGCTATAAAAACAAGTCTAAAATAGAATCTACACTCGGTCGGGAACCTCTAGCTCAGCAACCAGCATCAATTGTGTAAGTCTTTGGTTTGACTGGCGGTCAGGAAAGTGGCCTGGGACAAAGCCCCATCTGGGCGAAGGGTGTGTGTGGGGGGGGGGGGGGGGTGATTGGGGAGGGCGAGGTTGTGGTGGTGGTGGTGGCAGACGGGATGGCCGAATGAGTTGAGCGTCCGTTTCCCGTGTTGGTAGTTTCGTGGAATTCGAAGCCACGGGTTCGAACCCTGGTCGAGTCAAACCAATGACTTAAAAATTGATACTTGTCACTTCCTGCCAGGCACCCGGCATTATTAACACCACCACCACCACTACTTTGCTATGAATTATGAAACCTCCACCACCACGACTTTGCTATTCATTAGGGAACTACTTGCTAGTTGTGAGAGCTCTGGGTGAACTAGCTGAAGGCACGCGCAGTAACGTGTGGCCTTATGTAGCTAACTCATCAGGCAGCATTGTTTTGCTCTGCGCCAAGCTGGGGATTGATGTCACAGCCTGCACTATGTGGCCGTAATCGATTAACACGACCCGGGCTACTCAAGTCACCCGAGTCATCAGAATTTCAAATCGAACACGTGAGTGGATTCGACAAATACACGTGCCGTGTAAAAAACGACCCAACCCGAGTAACCCACCTCTTGGCTGGGAGTGGCTAGAAACGTTGATGTCTCATTTGCGCTGGTACCATCCTGCAGAATAACAGCTACCAGTACCACTAATACATGTTTTTTTTTGGTAATAACCTAGATTAATTAAATGGAAATATCTCTTCTATGCCATCATAAAATACTTTAATTCCTATTTTGGTGTATCTATATCGGTTATAAAAAAAAAAAGGTTTTGGATTAAGCCACCGTTAGGTGCGGTCTGTGTACCTCCACATGGGCCCTGCACAGAGGTCGCTGGCGGCGCATAGTGGCAAACTGCTGAACTAATACTTTTGTGAACAGAGTAGGTTTAAAAAAACTATCTATCACTGCTGCACACACAGATTTAGAAATTAGGGGCTATGATAGATGAGCATTTATAATTATCATCTTATATAATATATTTATGATATTAGATGGCAAAACGATGTGGATATATCAACCCAGCTTCCCAACACTTGTACTAATTGGTTGCTTAGGAACCTGTCCTGGAGACAGTGTTGTTGGAGTAACAACATAAGCCACTGCAATTATGCCTATGAGAAATACTCCTAATATCACTCATTGATATGAATTTGCTAAAACTAACATAACTTATTTCATACAATATGACATCCAACGTAATTAAGAAAATAAGATCTCAGCATGTTAGAGTGTTTATTGCATTGATTAAATAATGTATATGATTTGTAATACAAGATGACACTATATGTGAAGTGGAGTGGATCTTTTCCAAGAAGAAATCAAATTATACAATTTGGACTCAGATCATCCCATTAAATATCACTTTCACAATATATTCTGAATGAAACCATAATCCAAAATAATTCCTTGACATATTTGCAACATAATCAAGTAATATATATTGTAGACAGAGGGGGCGTGACTGGGGAAAGGCAGTGGTACCAGGATGTAATCTGCCACCATGCTTATGAGCAACCCCCGGGTCACGTGACAGACACAATGAATACTTGATGAACGCTGTACATAATAATGTCCTATATCCGGTCATCTCCTGCGGCTCACGTATGATTAACTCCTTTTATTATGGAACCTTTCCCCACCTCCACCAGGGGGATAGGGGGTGGGGTGGCTGAGTGGATAGAGCATGGATTTCGTGCACGGCAGCTCGTGGGTTTGATTCCTGGGCAATTTGTCATGTTGGCGAGGCTAACATGAGTAATTTGCTCAACGAGGCAACCAGGTCGAGTAGTTTTCTTGCTGTATCGCGACACACGTAGTGGTCACTTCTCACCCGGCCGTCGAAGCAGCAGGTTCGCTCTCTACTATCGTCCTACAGAACGCCTACAACTACACGTGGTCTTTATCGTAATAAGAATGCCGCCGGCCAAGAAGAGACGTGGGCGGCCACCGCTTAAGGCTGTAGCTGTGGTGTCTAGTCCAAGGAGACAGCCGAAAAGGAAAGCAAGTTCGTCGTGTCAACGAAGGCCTCCGCCGTCAGAAGTTTCTGATACCGACCACGTGGTGTCGCAGGAGGAGGTGGAGCCGCCGACGAACATGCCGGCAATGAGGGAGCTAGCTCAGGAACAAGGCACTATCATGCAGCTTAGACAAGAAACAGGGAGGCTCACTGGCGTATTGGCAAGGTTGAATGCTCTGGAAAGGATTGCGGCGTTGCCTGGCACACCTATTCCTGGCCCGTCTTGTGCAGCACGGATTGTGGACAATGGCACCCCGTCTACACCAATGCAACAGTCGCCTAGATCAGTGTACGTGAACCCCCCACCACCTATTTCGCCTGCGCCAATGGGACCGCCGCCTTCGGTTACGCGTACCTGCACGTCTCGTGCTGCTACTTACTTCCCACGTCCACCACCTGCTGCGGCTTCAATGGCGCGTATTGGGACACCTGCGGCCGCGCCGCGCCTTGTCGGCCCGCCAGTGCGTCAGCAGCAGCAGAATCCGGTCTACATGTCTCCACACCCCACGCCGAGATATCAGCTGTTGCAGCCCCAAACACCGGTTACTACAGACTATCTGCTGGAGTCGACGCAAGCTCTACAGAAACCGCCAGGTACGGCACTATTCCCACATACTTTCATTACTCGCGGAGACGCGTGTAGAAAAATTGCACTAGGGGAAGCCACCTGGGCTGAGTACTTTCACGCGTTGAGGTTGTTGGTGGCGCAGCCTAGTTTCCCACAAGCCTGGTTCCCGGCAATACTGCAGCATGAGGAGGACCTGTCATTGATGGCCATAACATGGGATTGGTCAACCTGCCGAAGGTGGTCGGAAAAGGTTTTTCAAATGGTGGCGGATGGCCGCATTAGGGGTGGTTGGAACAATATGGTAGCAGTAAAAGATATACAGCGGGATGTCTGCACTGAGTCGGTCAGGGCGCTGCAAGCATGTGCTGCGGTGCATCACATGCACGATTCGTCTAGACAGCAGAAATTCCCCCCCCCCCCCTCCCCTCTTCTTTCCCCCCCCCTTCCTCCCCCCCCCCATTTCCCCTCTCCCCCCCCTCCCCCCCCCCCCCTACCCCCCCCCCTAATTCCCCCCCCCCCCCCCCCTCCCCTACATCCCCCCCCCAGTATTCTCAGCAGCGCGCTCAGGCTGAAGCACCAGCAGCGGCGGCTGCCTCGTCGACCACAAGTCATGTCCCAATTAATCCCCGTGAAGAATATAACCGTGATAATGATGGTAAACCTTGTTATCTCTGGAATTGGGGGAAGGACTGTGGGAATGCCTCTTCACATGGCGAGCCCCCTGATAACTCTCCGCACATCTGCGCGTGGTGCGCTTACAAGTTTAAGCGCATCCTGACACATAGGGAGCAAGATTGTTTAAAGAAACGCAAATTTCTTGACAAGAAGGCGTCTGCCGACACTGCACCATCAAATTCCGCTGTAAGTCATGTTGACTGTTCGTGTTTACCTGTTAATATGAAATGCTCTAGCTCGCTTGTAGATAATACTATGCCTAAAGAGTTTACGGTGTTAGCTGTGGTTAATGTAAATACTGGGCTCCCAGATGCTAATAGATTAGTTAAAAGTGTTTCGGGTGTTTCTGACATATTGGTAACTAACGGGGTTGCTAATCGCGTGTTGTCACGTGACCGTGTTGTCACGTCGAGCCACATGGTTGGTGAGTGGGCGGAGTCACAACTCTCCTCGGACCACGTGCTGCGGCCGCCATTGGAACCCACTGACCTACTCCCTGCTTCGCCACTGTGGGGCGGTGGTGACCTACTTACATGTAATGTTACTAAGGCTTCCCTGCCGGACAGTGGGGTAGGACATGAACTAGTAGATAACGGATTAACTTTAAAGGTTTTGGAATCTGAGGAAGGATTATTCAAAGGGCTGTGATGAGATACCAATGAAGCTGTCGTTAATGTGAAGTCGGTGAAGATACACCGGTTTCTGATATCTTCCTTTGATTGGTTTGATACGCCGATTGATATAGCTCTGTCCTGTAAAATAATGTAAGTCGCACCGTTTAAAAAAACCTCCGCCTCACCTCTCATGTTTAGACATTTCACTGCTGAAATTTATTCCAGGTGTCGGCTGAAGGAAGCTTGGATGGATCTCGGTATTTATCGCGATATTTTTGATAAAGTTAGAGTGACGGGTCTTCCAAATTATCTGAGTGCGAGGATTTCAGTCCCGTCAGGGCTAGTTATTTCAAAATGGCGTGCTCTCCTTCTTGATTACCCCGACACGCTGCTAGTAGAACATCTGGAGTTCGGCTGGCCCTTAGATTATACGTCTGAGAGAATACCGACTCCGACTTTCAAAAATCATTCGGCGGCGGCAGAGGCCGATTATCATATTCACAAATTTATTAATACTGAGCTTAGTCATGGGGCACTCATTGGTCCTTTTGATATGATGCCGTTTCACCCTTGGACTCAATTGAGTCCGATGATGACGAGGCCGAAGAAGAATTCTTCTGACAAGCGTATTATAATAGATCTGAGCTTTCCTCTAGGGAGGAGTGTAAACGCAGGCATAGTGAAGGGTTTTTACTTAGGTGCTCCTTTCAATTTTTCATTGCCGTCAGTTAATACATTGACGGACAGGTTGACGATCTTGGGACCTAATGCATGGATGTGGGGGGCGGATCTGGCTAGAGCCTATCGACAGCTCAGGGTTTGTCCGCTGTCCACGCCGCTGTTGGGGATTTCACTGAATCGGAAGATATATATTGATATTGCGCCGCCGTTCGGGTGTAGGACGTCGGCGCTTGCTTGTGCGAGGACCACCAGGGCTATAGTTTGGTTACTTAGAAAGGAAGGCTTCTTCGCCTTATGCTATTTAGATGACTTCATCGGGATAGAGAAAACACAAGAAAGGGCGGTAATGGCATATGACAGGTTTAATGAGTTAACTTCACAGCTTGGTTTAGCCCTGGCACTCGCTAAGTGTTCAGCTCCTGATAAGAAGATTACTTGGTTGGGTTTCGTAATTGACACGGTGCATATGTCTGTCACGTTACCCAAAGAAAAGATTAGAGAAGTCCTTGATGAATGTCTAGGTTGGAAATCTAAGTCTACGGCATCTAGGAAGCAGTTGCAGAGTCTAGCGGGAAAACTGCAGCACTTATCAAAGTGTATCAAACCGGCTTCTCGGTTTTCGAATAGAGTTCTGGAGGCGTTGAGAGGCTCCCCCTATGTAGGGCAGCATAAGTTTGATAGTGATTTATTGTTGGACCTTGAATGGTTCCAAAAATTTGCAGAATCCTACAATGGGGTACAGTTATTGCCGAACAAACCTAGGGACAATTGGGTAATAGAATGCGATTCAACTCTGAGAGCAGGGGGGGCTTTCTCGGTAGATAGTTTCTACATAGCGGAGTATTCCGAAGAATTACAGACTGCGGGGCTAGCAATAACACAATTGGAGGCTCTTAACTTGGTACATGCGGTTAAATTCCTCCTGCCAGCGAACCCACACGAATATTTGGTCAGAATTAACACAGATAACTTGGCATCACAACAGGTGCTGGAGTCAGGTAAGGGAAGAGATAAGGTCTTATGTGCATGCGCGAGGCAGATTTGGCTGATAGCAGCTAATCTGAACTTTGAGCTCGAAATATGCCACAAGCCGGGCGAGTTGTTGATCTTGGCGGATGCGCTTAGTAGGGCCCCGCACTCTGAGTGATCTAGACGGAAGGCAGATGCGATGTGTAGGGAAAAGAACTTGAAGCAGTTGTCGGTGAATGTTGACATGAGTACATTGAACTTTTGATTGCCTGTTACTTTCCCTGGAAGATAGTAAACTGTTTTGCCTCTATCTTCCAGGGTACTCGGTAAAGCATCACCAGCGGCTGATCAACAGCTATACGAGCGCATTGGCGCCTAGAACATGGAAGAACAAGGCGGGGCACGTCTCACATTACTTTAGGTTTTGTCGACAACACAGCGTAACAGCGAATAGTCCAACTGTATATGATTTATTGTCTTTCCTCTTATTTCTTGCTGACAGATTGAAGTCACCAGGGGCAATAGCGAACTACTTTAGTTCGGTTAAGTTGTGGGTGGAGGCCGGCCCTGGCGATGCCGCTGCGTTCGCAGCACCAGAAATTAAAACGATGAAGAGAGGTTTGTTAAAAAACTCGTCACATGTAACAGTGCGTGCACCTCCGATTAACAGTTCTGAGTTCAAACGGTTGATTACGTTCCTGTATGGTTTGGTACCACTGCCTGTGGTGCTGATAGCTGCGCTGATTATAGGCTACTTTACTCTTATACGACAAAGTAATCTGGTCCCTAATTCTCTGTCTCTACAAGACAATCCGCATATACTTAAATTCCAAGATATCAAACCTAGACTTGATTCAATTATGGTAACAATACGATCTACCAAGACTAGATCCTCCTCTGATGCTCCTGTTATATTTAGACTGCCTGCCCTACCAGGCTCCACATGTTGTCCACTGAAAGCCTGGCTTAATTATATAAAAACCATCGCTCCGCACGAAGACTCCCCAGCTTTCATACTGCCAACAGGTCTTCCCCTCACTAATGCCACGTTGTCGAGGGCCCTTAGATTAGTTTCCTTTCAAGTTTTCGGTATTAACAGGGGATTCACTCTCCATAGCTTAAGACGAGGGGCAGCACAGGCTTGCCGCGGTACAGGTTTGACTTTGGAAGATTTAATGTCAGCAGGTACCTGGAAAAGTTCTGCAGTAAATCTCTATCTTAAAAACATACATATCAGCGCCGCCCCCGCAGCGCTCGGTCAACTTTTGGGTTGAGCGCTGGTCGTTACGTTAAGTCGTTATCTGTTACTCTATTTACGCTTACTGTTACTTTATACTTGTTATGTCTGTTATTACTACGGAACTGATTTCTGTCATATCGCTTACTGATTGTTGCTGCCTTTGATTACTGATGACTGTTCATATTTGCACTAGTTAAGATTGGCCCTGTCGCCGAACACGCTCAGTCATACTTGATCGCTCAACTTCCTGGAAGTTACGGACTTATTTTCTTTAAATAAATATAATTCTTTATTTAAATCCATATTCGCCTTGTGTTGTTTGTCTCGTTGAGTGAATTTGTCATGTTGGCGAGGCTAACATGAGTAATTTGCTCAACGAGGCAACCAGGTCGAGTAGTTTTCTTGCTGTATCGCGACACGCGTAGTGGTCACTTCTCACCCGGCCGTCGAAGCAGCAGGTTCGCTCTCCCACCCACCCACCCAAGGGTTGAGCGCTGGTCGCTACATTAAGTCGTTATCTGTTACTCTATTTACGCTTACTGTTACATTATACTTGTTATGTCTGTTATTACTACGGAACTGATTTCTGTCATATCGCTTACTGATTGTTGCTGCCTTTGATTACTGATGACTGTTCATATTTGCACTAGTTAAGATTGGCCCTGTCGCCGAACACGCTCAGTCATACTTGATCGCTCAACTTCCTGGAAGTTACGGACTTATTTTCTTTAAATAAATATAATTCTTTATTTAAATCCATATTCGCCTTGTGTTGTTTGTCTCGTTGAGTGAATTAC